>UELX01005139.1:0-14843 GCA_900480035.1 Eupelmus urozonus | reverse complement strand
GAGCCGTGCCGGTTATGCTTTTATTTAGCGACTGCTGCTGCAAGAGCGCGCTTTTTTTTTATTCTAATCTTTTCTTTGCTATTTAATCTATGTAATTGGGCTATTATTGACTTTCAGTAAATCAGATTGATACTGATCGATTGCCGATTGCTAAAAAACAATTCATTTTTCTGTAATTTCATTCATAATGTTATTTTATACTTTCCTTAATTGAAATGAAAAAAAAAAAGAAAATGAAATTTAATGTTCAAGCTATAGCGGTTTGTTATAATGTTTTAGAAATTGAAAAAATCCGTATCTCCTCTTTGCAAGTAGGTAGTAATATAAGCGCAGACTGCAACTGCAAGCTTCTTCAACTGCAGGATCGTCTTTGATGAAAGAGCGCGGGCACGCGTAACTAACTCGCCGTCAATCTTAAATATCGTTAAGCGCACGCGCGCGCACGTCAATTAAATTGGCCAAAGGGCTTCTTCGCAGAAGCGACTGCCAATTATCTTCAATTCGCTATCCAAACGCAAAGGCGCATGCCTATATGCTCCAGCTTGCCTCCACACAATCGCATCTTTCATTCGGTCGCTCGCTCGCTCGCTCGTTCATCCGCCTCAGCTTGACCGCCCACGCAACTACACTGCTTTTTAATAGCTTCGCGCGAAAAGCTGCCCCTCCGCGCACTAAGCCAGCGCAGCTCTCTGCCTTAATCTAGCTCTGATGCTCTTTATTTCCATATTCCCCGGACAATCGATTTATTAAAACAAATTTATTCCAACATTTCACTTTATTAACTAATTATATAATTAAATTCTAGTTGAACTACCTATTCATCTAAATTATAACTATTTTCATATTATATATTCTTTGTTTAATTCTGAATAGTCGATAGCTATTTTATTATTCCTTCCAATAAGCCGTAAGCGAAATTGAAAATTGTGAAAATGAAGAGCGCACATACCAGGTGAAATATCGGTATCTTTGATTCAGCTGATGAAAGATCAATATTTTCTTCGGATTCTGAAAGATAAATATACAAATAAACAATAGTTGAAATGAAGACATGATAATATATAATAACAATATTGCAGATATAGAGTGGGCTCTTCCACTCTACCACTCTTTGGAGAGAAAGAATAGTTGTACATATATAGTGATCAAAATTATTGACTCTGCCTCACCATAATCGCGAAAGTACGGTAGCTGGGTTGTTGGCATCTCGCAATCCTCATCTTCGTTATCGCGAACTCCGCTCTTTTTTCGTCGCTTCAGATACCGTGCTCGAGCCTTTTCGCCATAGAAGCCAGCCTCTGCGATCAAATTCCGATAGCGCCTGAGCCTCTCGCGACGTTTTTCCGGCGGACCTCGCAGCATCTGTAAATGGGAAAAATCAAAATCGATCGATACTAACCGTCGTCTTCGTCGTCTTCGTTGTCGTCGTCGTCGACGCCGTTTTCCGACTGGTTCTGCGGTTCCGTTACCGGCTCTGACTCGTCCTGTAGCTCTTCCTCCTCGTTATCTTCCTCATGCTCTTCTTCTGACTCATCGTCGGAAGGCTCATAATCGTCTGCGTACTCTTCCTCTTCGTAGTCCTTGTCGCTCTCGAGAATATTTGGATTTTCCTTTTTTTCGCTCTTTTGATCCTCCTTGGACTCGGAATCTGGGACTTGTTGCTGCCGCTGCTGCTGCTGCTGCTCTCCCTCTTCAGCGTCATAATAATGCTGCGAAAGAAGTCGACGTCTCATAGGATTCCAGTGGCTTTCATATTTTATTTCGTTCACTTAATGAATTATTACATTTTTAACATCTTTCACTTTTTATCTTTATTTCACAAATCTATACATCTATATAGGACTTACATTGAAATCGCTCCTTTTTACTCATTTTATCATTCCTTTGTCCAATTCTAAAAATATGCCAATATTTCCTTATATATTAACAAAGTAAGAATTAATTGATACACATATAGAAATTTCTTTCAGTAAAAAGAATATAGTTAGAGTAATTAATAATGCTTTATTACATTGAATCTCAGATTTTCTCAATTTAATTTTATGTGCTCTATACCATATCAGAAAAAAACAAAGCCATAATAATGTTATTTGAATTATTGAAATTACTTACTCATAGAAATTATCCTGTGTCGAAATTTGATCGGTCATAAGAAATACCTTCTGTGTCTCTAAAGATTTAACACATAGTCTTGTCAAAATCTGCATATTAAATGTCCAAAATTTAAATTTTTTGTTAAACTAATAGATCTACGATTAAATGTTTGCTCAGGCAATAAATTATCGTCTTTATTATACGATACTATTCTTTATTATAATAAAATGCATACCAATTTTCTATGACATTTCTTGAGACCAGGAAAATAAGAAATTCCATCAATCCCTCTTGAACTATAGCTTAATATTGTCAATGAATTATAATAGAAAAGAGATTCTATTATAAATAAAAAAAAATATATATATATATCCTCCAAGTTATTAGTCTGTTTGAAATTATTTATTAATTTCTCACAACACCTACGTATGTATTATTATTTCTAACCTTTTATTTTCTGTAGATTATGACAGTTAAGTGAAGTCGTGCAATTATACATCTGCAGTCTTTCAGAATTCAGTGTACTTTCTGGTGTTATCTCGCGCATACTCAAATGTGAATTAAATTTCAAATTTTGTGCATTAAATAATGAATGTAATTTTAAACATCCTTCATCTTTTTTTCCCAACGTATTAATTTTGTATGTATCATTGGCATAATTCTTTTCAAGATTCTAAATTTGAAAATATTATATATTTTTCGAATAAATAATTAAAATTTATAATTATTAACTTACAACCAGAAACTTTGATTTATTAAATCCAATAAAAATATATTGACATATATAAAGTGATTTTGCCCAATTATTGTCTTCATAAATATCTACTTCTTTCATTTTGACACAAGATAAAGTGTTTACTCTTACAGAGCATATATCGATTTCTGTAGAATTATTATAAAACGAAAGAATAAAAACTATTAAGAAGATAAATATAAACATAGCCTATATATTGGCGTCATTGTAAATAAACTAAAACTAGGTGTCAAGTAGATAACATAACTGAAGTTATTTCTCTTCATAGTATGAAGTTACTGCAAGTGTAATTTAAAAAGAATGTCTACTTACTTAAATATTGTATTGGATCATATTTTTGTTTTTATTTTATTGGAAATTAATAAATAATTTTATTATAAAATAATATCTATTTAAACTTTAATATTATAATAATGTCTTAACTAAATAAAATATTAAAAGTACTTAATTTAACATTTTAATTAAATTCAAAAAGCTGGGTTATCATGTAAAAATATTTATATAACAACATCTGGAATTATGTTGTGCATAAGTGCTTAGGATCTTTATTAATATACCCTATGACTGGTTAACAAAAAAAAAAAAAAAAAAATTGTTTACATTTAACAATAATTGAAATAAAGCTGAAAAATAATAGATTTATCTTGTGTTTTTATTCATTAAAAAAGAATAAGATATGCTCTCACAATCACGCAGCTGAGCACTAATTTTATTCTTTACAGGATTAGTCACATTCTTTTCTTTCTAAAAGTGTCAATGATATTAATTTTATCTTGTGTCATTTCTATGTATATCATTATCTTTAAGTTTTGGCAGTGCATTGTCATATCTACATCTATTATTTATTAAAATTAGTATATTTTTTAATGTTTAATTGAGCTTTGATAATAATGTTTGATACTTAATAAATAAAACTTTTAATTAAAAAATATTCTTCTGTCAAATCATTTAAAGGAATAAAAATTCTTTTTATTTTCTTTAAATTGGTAAATTGTGGGTAATACAGAGTCAACTAAATCGAAAGTCTCGAGCGCCATCTTACGGTGTGATTGGGTAATTCACTTACGCTATACTCTATCTATACGACTATCACAGTATCACTGGATATTATATTACGTCTACGGTCTTCTGCAGCAATACCAGCTATATCTTTACTAACCTTATTCACAAGTAATAAACCGACAATGCTGTCGTCTGTTGTATTTTAATAAGTGTTCAAATAACAATTCTATTACTTATTTAAAAATATCCTTAGGATTTATCTTATAGTAATTAATTTATTTATTCTCCTTTAATTTTAAGTTATATATATAGTAAATCCACATTATTAAGTTTAAACTTTGATTTATTTGAAAAATAACTTAAATTTTTTCTTTTTTCAGTTCTAAGCAATGTTAAGACCACCAATAAGTCCCTTCTTTAAGCAAGTTCGATATAAAGTATTCTATAGTACTCCAAAATCATGGAAAAAAGATGGTGTAAAATATGGTCTTATTACTTATTATCCAAGGTAATAACTGAAATTTTATAATTAAAGATAAATATTATTATTAGTATAAAAATTAATGCTTGTATTATATTCATGTTTTTTTTTTATGTTATGAAATAGACATCCAGACCACCAAGATCCCCCAATCAAGCCATCAAAACTGTTTTTAATTGAACGTGTTAAACCATTAAAAGGAAATCCTTATTGGGACAAAGATGCATTACGAATTGTTGGTCTTGATTCAGAGGTAAACTGCAATTATTTATTTTGATTTCATTTGTAATGTGATGTTTCTCATTAACCCAAGATTTTTTTATTTCTAAATTAAATGGGTATATATTTTTTTAATTATTGAGTCTTTGCTACTTTAATTTAGAAACAAAGTACTCAAAGAAGCTCAATTAAATGTTCTTTTATTATTTGAGATTAATAATTTAGAAGTCGGAACGCTACTGGTTAAAAGATTAAATATACCTTCAAGAAATCATAAATTGGTTTGATGTGTATCGCTTGATTAATTGACATTTTAATGTTTAAAGATGCACTTGAGATCAGAAGAAACAAACTAAAATTTAACATTTATTATTAATTAATTCAATACAACACTAAATACAAATATATTCTTGGTCATAATTAAAAAAGTAAAAATTATTAAAATGTGTTAACTTTTGAAGTTTAGTACTACAAATAAAGCATTAGAAGGTTGTAATAAATGCAAAAGAAGAAAATTTGGTAAAATAAAAGGTTGATAAAAAATTCATTCTTTTTTGATGAAATAAAAATATTCAGAATTAATAATAAAAACAATTTGTAATATTGAATTTATACATTCTTGAAGGCAGGTTAAACTTTTGATTGGTATTGCATTAGTGAGTATACCTAGGAATATAACAAATCCACTGTATTCTTGCTTGTTTTATTTTCACTTAAAAATGTAGAACAAACTTAGTTATTTATAGAAAAATTTCAAGTTTTATATTTATAATTTATAATACTGTTTAAAATTGCCACTCACTGTTTTTGTTATTTTAGAAAAAGGAAAGGATTGTAAATATTGTGAAGAATACACCAGAAATATGTGCAATACTTTGGAATATAAAACATCTAATTAAAGTCACACCTATTGATATGCCAGACAAGTTACCAGATGATCTAAGTAATATCAGTACTTACCTTCATGAAAATGGTAAACTAATGATTTTCCCAAAGATTGACGAGAAACGATATAAGGCATCAGAAGAATTTATGAATGATCCAAAAAAGCTAGATGGACCGACTTTGGCGGAAAAACTTAGACTTAAATGGCTTAATGCAATGGAGTCTTAAGGTCTTAAGATTAATATAAATATTTGCTATATTTTAAGAAACTTGTAAAAAAATAAGGTTATAAAATAATTTAAATTTTGTTAAAAAAATATATAACATTTAAAAATTTAAAGCAAATTGTATTTTTTTAATGATTTTGAAGATTTATTTGTTGCAGTATGAAATACAAAAAACAGATTGAACAAATAATATCATTTATTGATACTTTCAGCCTGATGGCTACTTTACAACCTACCAACAATAATTGTATAATTTCAATGAAAGTTCAAGTTTGTCTCATATCAGGAGCAAGGCATATGTTATAAGTGGAAAATGATTGTGCCGCCATGGGTCAGTCGTGCGGACCTAATAAAAGTAGAGTAGCTTATTGATAAAGTTGTTTGCATTTGCTATGCTCCTCAAAAAATCAGTTTTGTTATCCAACAGTGGACGAACTAACATAGTTTTCAAGTTAATTAGTAGGCCATTTGTCATTCATTGACTGGATAATCTTAAGTCGTAAGTGCTTAGAAAGAATCACACATACGTAATTATTTTTTAAACTTTTTGAATTGAAGTTTCTTTACAAACTAATTATTGATGACGAGTAACAATGTAGTAGAATACCTTTTTACCGTTCTTTCAAGATTAATGCTATGTAAAGTACAATTATGGACATACTCTGGTGAAAAAATTCTTTTCGAGCATTTTCATACAGTGACTAGAAAAATTTTATTTGCCAAAGTCAAAAATAAGATTTAGTATTTATAAATATTTATGGTTTCATAACTACTTTACGTTTTATTATTAACTATATAGTAGAAACAGTTGAGTGGCTCATTTATGCACAATTTTTACACTAGTATAGAAATACTCAGAGTTTTCTGTTAAGAGAAAGAAAAAAATTTTTCTACCAGAGAGGTCATGCAAAACTAGACTTTTATTTTCACAGATAGTAACTATTGGCACACTATGTCCTAGAAAAACGATTTTAATCGCAGACTTTTTTAATCGAAATATCTTTTTATTGAAATTTAATTAACACTAGTAATGATGGAAGTCATAATTATGGAGAGACTCTGATTTATTCTTTTTTATTTTTAGGATTCAAGGGCATAGGATACTCGACTGTAATTACAGTTAATGCAAAATATAATTAATAACATTATTTTTTATTTTTGATTATTACTGTTACTATAAGTATCATTTAATTTTATAAATTATATATATAACATTTTACTAGGAAAACAATTTCATTTATCTCTATAAAAATTATAAAAAAATTTTGAAAATAACAATCACTATCTACAAATCTTAAAAAGAAACAACACATTCATCATGTAACAATTACATATTTTATCAAGGCATTCTTATTTCTAATTTACATTTTTATTTCACAAACGTGAATTTTCAATCTTTCAATGTATAGTTTCGAATGATCCATTGAAAAATAACATTACGATTTTCCGCGAGCATAGCTCGAATAAACAAAAAGCACAAGTATATACATTTCAAGTATTCAAGTATATTATTGAACTAGGAAAATTTCTAGTCTCCTCATCAAAGGAACTTTCTAAAAAACTTTAAACTTTCTTGGAGCTCATAGCCACCGTAATGTAATAATCTGCTTATCATTTTTTACACCATGCACACGAAATATCAGAATATATATTTATATATATATATATATATCTCGAGTATCCTATACAAACAACCACGCTCGTCCTTAAGGTGGAGCTTTTACGTCTTCAATCTATTTTTATAAAATCAAAGTAAATTTTTTAATTTTTTTACAAAATTTGATTATTTATAAGGTCAGCGACAATTGTTCGATTCTTTCCAGTCAGGTTTGATTCGTCTAAATAATAATCTCTTATTTCAGAGTGAGTGCGTTGACGCGCAGTGCGAATTTAAAAAGTTGGCTAACAACAGGTGGCAACAAGCGAGCAGCTCCACCTTAAGTAGAACTGGACCTTCTACGGTTTCTCAGTTTCCAGAATCTGCGATCCCTCGAGGTATGGTGTATCGTTATGGTATTAGGACCGCTCTTGGACGTCGAGGCTGCTGCAGTCGAGGCCGCGTCGCTCGCTGCTTTTTCCGGCATGTACATCTTGAGCAGCCTGGCCGTCCTCTCCTCCTGAGCCTTGGCTACACCGCTGGCAGCACTACTGCCATCCTGGCTCTTGGAGCCAAGGAAGCCGAGAAGCTTGAGACTCTTTTTGCGGATGCGCAGCCTGTTGAAGAAGCTCGACTCGGAGCCGGATCGCTTGAGATCCTCGAACTCGACCCTCTTCTTCCTGCTGCTGCTGCTGCTGCTGCTGGGGGGCTTGGGCTCGTCGTCCTCGTCGTCGGCTGCCGCAGCCGCCGCCGCAGCCTCGGCGAGCTTGAGCGAGTTGCGGTCGAAGCTCTCCTCGGCGCGGCGCGCCAGCATCTCGAGCTCCTTGAGCCGCCTGGGGGTGAGCTGGCAGGCCTCGGCGCGCGTCGCCGCGATCGCCGCCGCGGCGAGGCTCTCCTCGTCGACGTCCGAGAGCTTGCGGTGCAGGTCGAGGATCTTGCGCCGGAACTCCTCGTCCTCCTGGCTGAGCTTGGCGAAGACGCGCTCGTGCTCCTCGCTCTGGGCGGCGAGCAGCTGCTCCGCCTGGCTGGGTGGAGCAGCGCCGGTGGGAAACCGCTGTCACCACCACCCGACCTGCTGGTGCTGCTTCAGGGAGCCGGGGCCCCCGCCACCGCCGCTGCTGCCGATCGACAGGGAGTCCTCCTCTTCGGGCAGGGGCTCTAGTCTCCGTCGGCCGAGGAACGATCTGAGCGAGCCCAGGCTGCCGGCGCCCGCTGGATTGCCGACGAACGTGCCGCCCAGTAGCTGCTCCATGCTGAGCTCCGGCAGCGAGCAGTCCTCGCCGTCCTCGGATTCTTCCTGCTCCTCCTCCTCCTGATCATCCTCCAGGCCAAAGTTGTCCTCGCCAAGGCTCGTGTGATGATGATGGTGCTGCTGCTGCTGCAGATGGTGGTTGCCGGCGCCGTTTGGAGGCGGCTAGGGAAGTCAGGGCACAGCTCGGGCTAGTGATTCTTTGCAAACAGAGGGCAAGCATACTTTGTCATGCAGTGGCGTGCGAAGCTTATATGCTACATATTATATTTATTCAAATAAATACTCAATTATTATACATGGTTTATATATACTTATGGGAGTGCCGGCGACTGAGATGACTCTGAGACTGACGCGGGATACATATATATTTAACGATCCCGTCAGCAATTTACTCATGCGCGCATCAGATTAAATTATTTAACCTTTTTTTCTTTTTAATCCAAATTACAATTTATTGTCAGCTTCATAAAAATTAATTCAGTCTTATGAAATAAAGCGAAATAGTAATCAAGAAAAATTTATTAAATTTAATAATACTTAAGAAGCTTGAATTAACTCAGAATTATCACAATTGGCAATGTTATACTTTAAAGCTTCTTCAGTTCTTCACATAGTATATGGAAAGAAGGTACAGGCTGTGAGTGCCGTGGGTGCCGTAACTTTTTTTTTTGCATTTGCATTTGCGCAAAAGGAACCACATTTTATTTCCAATAGTTAAATTACAAGAAATCTTATTACCCCTTGGACAAGAGCAAAAAGAGTCAATTATAAAATGAAAATTAAACTTTTGGATTGATTCCTTTTGGCCAAATTAATAAATGTAGTAATCACGTAGCGTAAAATTTTGAAAGCCTTTGAAAGCAATATAATACACTGACGTTCAATGGGGATGCGTGGAATATTAAAATTTTTTCCTCTTAATCCCATTTGACCATCATTACCAAATGCGCATTCAATATTTAAATAATATTTTAGTGTTACTTTATGAAATTACAAACCTTCATTAAATCGACGTCATTAAAACGTTCGAATCACTTTAGAGCGACAAAGCCAAGTCTTTTAAAGCAAATTCAAAATGTGCAAAATTTTCATTCTAGCATACATACTTCAATACCTTAATCAAGCAATATATTCATCACAGCTGATACTGACTGAAAATCATTAACTTTACTCTCTTGCATTCACTTTGAAATTCAAATAAATTTACGAAAAAAAAATCATGCTATACTTTGAGAAATCAATAGATATTTTAAATAAAAAAAAAATAATTCAAAAGATTTCTCAAAGTATTTACAAATAATAAATGCCCACACGATTTTAGCAATCACAAAATTGGAAAAGACGAGTTAAAAGTGACTGCTAAAAAACCAAATTAGCTTGTACCTTCGAAACAGAAGAGAAAATTTCTCAAAATCTCTGGCTTAATCATAAAAATAAATAAAAATAATAATAAAATTGTGATTTTTAGAAAGTTACTGTCAGAATGAAGTGATATTATACAATAACCAGAGTCAAGAGAAAAAAAAATTCTATGTCGATTGAGCTAATTTGAAGCTAAAACTCTTTAAGAATGAAATTGACCGAATGAATAAAATGAATGTTGTTATATCCGGGCCAAAATCAGCGTTAAAGGTTTTGAGAAGAAAGCGCGATCGACATTTGAAAAAGCTCAAGTGAGTAAAGTATAAGAATGGAAGAAGAGAAATAGAATTATAGAGTGGAGACACGTAATATTGATCGATCATATGTATATAAATAAGTAGTCTGTATATAGAGATGGGTATATATATATATATATAAAAAAATGTGTGTGCGTGCCGAGTAGTAGAGATAGTGAGTGGTTGGGTGGTCATGGCTTTGAGGGGGGCTTACCGGGCTGCCGGTAAAGCTCTCATCGTCTGGGCCGCCGGAGGTCGGCGTGCCCCAGATGTCGTCGCCGGAGGTGCCGCCGGAGGTCGTGCCCTCCTCGTCTCCGCCATTGCCGCAGCTGCCCGGCTCGAGGGAGAACTCGGTGCGCTCCGGCGGCGCCGGCGGCTGCAGCAGGCAGCCCTCGCCAAAGTGCTCGAGTATCGCCATTTTGCTCACCACGTAGCTGCTCGCGCGCAGCGTCCACGCCCGCAGTCCCGACGCTGCAGCCGTTTCAATCTCGTTTACAGACTCACTGCCGCCGCCGCCTCCTCCCTCCTCGCTCAGTCCGCCGATGCCCCCGACGCTGCGCACCACCTCGTCGAGATCGTCGTCCTGATCGAGGCTGCTCATCGTCCCGAAGCGCCGGAGAGCTCTGACAACAAACACATTCCTACGTTATATTTTAACGATCAATTCGATAACGATCCTCTTAATTCTCACTCCCATCAGAGTAGTGCTGGTAACGTATCGTTTAGTAAACTAAGACGATTTTCCGAACAACAAAGTCTTCATCAATTATTTATTATAAATTATTTAAATGTAAAAAGTTTGAATTGTCAGAAATAATTTTTTATTTATTTATCGCTTGTGAGAGCTATGTGGTCGGACATTTTGAATTTCCCGCGCATGGACTTTTTCAGTGGTTTCTTGGATGATTAGACAATTGGGATGAAAAAGTTTGATGGTATAGATATAAGAGGAAACCTGTATGGCGGCTCGCCGTCGCAGTCGAGGTCATCCTCGCTGCCGTCTTCGGTGTTGGTGTCGGCGGAAAAGGCACGACTGGGACTGTTTCTGCCAGGACTGTCGTAAAGACCATTGCGCAGACGGTGCCGATGAGAGCAGAGGTCCGGCGTCGGGGGCAGCACCGATATTTTTGGTGGCAGTGGCGAAAACGGATCGCGTACCAACGGTGGCGTCGGGCAGCCTGACCTGCGACGTATATTACTACTTTTCCATAAAACAGACATAATCATTTGATTTTTCACTTTTCTAATGATTGATGATTTTTACTTTTTTCAAGCTCTCTTCTTTTCTCTTGAAATCATAATTAATTAATTTTACTGTACTGAGAGTATGAAAATGCGCAATTTATGATATATATGCGATATTATATGTAGTAGGAAAGGAAGATGATATAGGAAGGAAGAATACCTGTGACACCTCCTGCATATGCTTATCGAAGCGGAAGAGGCCTCCTTGGGGCTTACGATGCTTCCGTTCTTTTTGGGCGGCAAACTATTGGACTTGACTGTGCTTAGGCTCGCACTGGACGCGGAACTTTGCTGCTCCGCATCCGAATTGACTACAGTACTTTCTTCCATCACTGAAATCAAAGAAAAGAGGTTTTCATCGTTTAATAATCGCGAGCGAGGAGTAGTTAATAAATTAAATAATAATGGAGCTAGAGCTTACTTTTAGGAGAAAACAGGGCTTCGGAAAAGTCTCGATGGGCAGCCTCGGCCCTCGGGGTCCTCGCGGCGAGCTCCTCGGGCGTCCACTCCTCAATGGGCAGTTCGTGGTCCGGTGGGGGTATCTGATGCGAATTACGCACCCACTGGGCTAAATGTGTCTGATTGTCCTCTGGCTGGGCCGAGGCCGCCTCCTTGAGCATCAGCTCGAGGCTGTCGCCCGATCGCTGAGCCATCTCCTCTTCTAGCTGCTGCGTCGACCTGTAAATCTGCAAGCAAAGCCAAGTTCAACATTGCAGTACATCAAGCTGATTTCTGTGTGTGGATGAAAAATTCACCTCGGGACTACTGGGAAGCTCGTGGTGCGTTGCGCCGTGTCCGGCGAGGCCGGCTCCACTGTCTCCGAGATAGTTGATGGGAGCACCGCCAATGGTTGTCGGGCTGAGATCGTCCTCGGGACTGTCGAGGGGTAGACCCGTGCCCGCGGCGCCGCCACTACCGTACCCAGTGTTCACGTAGATTCTGTAATAGACCAGATTTCTGGTGGGGGTTCGGACCGTTTATTTCGCCTTGCTTTGCTCACTTGCCGCCGGGAGGCTAATTCTTTTACTACTTGCGGGCATGCGTTTTTTTAGTTTTTTTTATCATCTTTTTTTCTTTTTCTTTTTCTTTTTCATTGCAACGAAAAATTCCCAAGCTGTATGTATGTAAATATATAGTTCAACAAAACGTGCACTCATATATGTGTGTGTCGCCTGCGCCAATATAGCGTGCGTTGCTGCTTTAGGCTCTTCAGATCGTCGATCGAAACGATGCTCATTCTAGTTTTCTATGCGTGTGATAGTTTTTTGGAAGCATCGACGAAGAAGAAAGATATATCTTGCTTTTGCTGTTTTTATAGTCACTCGAAGCTTTCAACAATACGCTTTTAATCTTATCGTTATATGTTGAATATCACTCCACTGTACGTAAAATAATGAAAAAACATTTTTTCAATATAACAGATATTTTTTCTCATTTTGCAAAATCTGTGTACAGCAAAAGGTTACACAACATTCTCTAGTGGGTCAACATCTAAGAAGAATTAATTATCTTTTATTGATGCAGTAAAACAGCAAAATTTCAAAAGTTTAGATTACGATAAATTAGAACATTAATAGTCAACTTTTAAATTCAAGTATAATGGTTTACTTTTTTTAACTGATGCAACGATATACAGGTCAACTTCTCTTTTTAATGATATTTAATATACGTTAGATTTCTAAATTATTTGTATTTCCTACTATTTAAATTGAATTTATCAAAAGAAAACCATGCAGATTTATCAAAAACATCACACTACAACTAAATATAATAAAAAGCATATTTAAATATATTATAAAACCAAAATCAGAAAAATTAATTTATTTTTGTATATCTTACATATGAGATATATTTTTGTACCACTAGGTGATTTAAGTTAAAGTTAGTAAAATATATATGAAAAATATTGTTTGCTTTTCTTTATCTATATAACTACAATAATCTATTATCTTTCTAACATTATTAAAAACTAATAATGCATCTGCAAGATAAGAAGTAAAAAATGCAAGTAACAAAATCTAATATTAACAGTCAAACTAATTTTTCAGTCAGATTATTTTTGCGTTAACAATGACTTTAATTACACTTTAATTGACTGACATATAAGGGCGACAAAATTTATCCATTTGAATTTACGTAATTCAAAACAAATAAAATTCACTTGTTCTTGACGTATATACTTTTTATCATAAAAAAGTAAAAAAATATTATTTTATAAATCATATAAACATACTAATAAAGTAAAATGTGTACGTCAAGATCACAGCAAGAAAATATATAATCAGTCAATGAGAAAAGGGATGCACTTTGATATAAACTAATTTGAACTAATCAACAATATACTATATGTAATACGAATGCAAATATCCAAGATGTACGAAACAAAACAAGTGTGAATAAAGTGTGTACAGTAGTAATGATAACAATAACAATAATAATAA
The DNA here is from genome assembly GCA_900480035.1 of Eupelmus urozonus. NCBI lineage: Eukaryota > Metazoa > Arthropoda > Insecta > Hymenoptera > Eupelmidae > Eupelmus > Eupelmus urozonus. The sequence continues at coordinate 988 of UELX01005139.1, read as the reverse complement.
TAATAGATATATATATGTATGTATAATAGAGATTATATTGATATTGTGTTGGTTTGTCTGAAAGCATTTACATTTGCCGCTGGAGGAGATTGTGCCAGACGGCCTTGAGCTCGGCGCTGGGTGCCCTGAGGATGATGAGTCGGCGCCTCGGTCGACTGTGAGGGCTGCAGCCACCAGCTACGCCACCTCCGCCACCGATCCCCGTGCACTGGACGACTTCCGTGCTCGCTACTGGATTTTCACCGGGCGCACTAGGCTAAGACAGAGTTCACCAAATTTCAGATATCTCGAAATCTTCGCGCAGTTAATGATTGACATTTTTAATATAATCCAATAACACTATTTTACCTGAGTGGTGACCTGTAGCCGAAACTCCGTAGGCCGCTTGCGCACGGTGAAGCAGGCCTCGGCGATGCAGGCCAGCCGAAGTGGCTCCTCGGTCACGAAGAGCACCCGGTCCCGCGAAACTCGCGCAAACACGAGCAGGTCGCTCAGCAAAAGAGCCCACGTCGGCTGAAGCCGGCCCCGACCTTCGACTTTTGCCAGTGCCCCACCGAACAACCTGGATACATTTAACAAAACATCCCTATTATATTTCATATTCGAGCTTTTACTCTCATTTCTTTCTTTTGAGTGGCTTCAGGGCTCTCTTATAAAATTAATCATTTAATATAGAAATATTAATTTTTTATAATATAACAGAATTATGAAAAATAAGTTAACCTTATTATCTTGTAATATCTATTTTTGAATATATTTTCAAAATTATTTATATCAAATTAATAATTAAAAGCGAAATAAGAATATTTTCATCACGGCGTGCAAGAAGTTCATTTTCCCGCACGCATTCTCGTGCGGTAAGTATCCCATTCCCGCACGGCGTTTAACATGCGGCGAATTAAGTGAAACTTCCCGCACGCCATGTATTTTCCTGCACGTTCAAGAGCTGTGCAGGAAAGAGAACACTTCCCACATGACAAATCGTACA
>UELX01005138.1:0-14844 GCA_900480035.1 Eupelmus urozonus | reverse complement strand
TAAAAACACTGTCTGTCTCACTCTTTCTTATGGGAAAACAAGCCGAAACTAACCTTATCTCAATTAAATTTCAAAAAATTCAAATGACATTCGGGCAGATATGATAGTAACCCAGTGTACATAATATAACTAGTATTAATGTGAAGCAGAAAATTTTACAGCTAAAAATCTACAGTATATGTAAAAAATTATTCGATCAAATAACCTAAAAGTTATCGGCTGTCACGCCAAATATTGTAATGATTCATGATAAAAAATATAGTGTTTTGCGATAATGTGACGCCTAGAATTTTTAGATTAACTGCGACACGTCTTATCTTCACTGTGATATTTTATTAATATTATTAAGAACTTGCTTAATGCTCGTTTTAGTTAAGATTAGTAAAAGAGTATAGATACAGATAAAAACTAAAATAAACCTTCAGATAAAAATTTATAAAGCCTAAATAATTTAGTTTTTTCACTTAAATATGTAGAAGATATTATTTAAAACTAATTCAATTTTAAATTAGTACAAAAAATGGAGTACATATTTTATAATTTGCAAAATCTATACGTGTGTTTTTTATATAATATTTATTAATATACCAAGTAAAACAAATTATTATTTTCATAAATTCAGGAAAAATTAATTTTGAAGTCATTAAAGATTCTTAAAAATGTCTATACTCTTTAGAGACTCTAATGACGACAACTAACTTACTTGTATACAGGTACAGATTATTTATAACGTGTTGCTTTGGCTAATCAAGAACGACTGCTCAACTAGTACTTTGGATATGAACGCAAACCTCAACGCGTATATGACCGATGATGATTGCGAAATTCAGATTGGTATGTTAGAGCAAACAAGTTTTTTTCCAGCCAACCTAGATGCGAATTTATAATTAGCATTTAGCAATGAGTTTTGATTGCTTCAATTATGCTAAAATGAACGATATACTACGTAGAAAATATTCACTTATCAACAGTGTAACATTTATTTGTCCTTATTACAATTATTACGGAGAGCAATTCACAGTCACTTATTATTTTCTTATTAAATTATAATTGACATAAATTTAATATTACATGTTAAAAATTTTATAATAATTTTTGTTTTTATATAATAATATTAAGATTTCAATTTGACATCAATTGTAAGATATCTAAGATGTTGCATACTAAATGCTTGCATGGTTTAATGGTAATAAACCTAACCTTGCGACTACACTACAATTATAAAATTATTTTTAAATATTACATGATACACCTATACATATTAATTCAATACAATTTATGTCTTTAATAGTAAAGATGAAAAACAGAAATAATTATGCATTTGCAATGATAATATAAGCACCTTCATCTTCTACTTTACTTCTACTTTAATCTTTTATAAGCATTATCAGCTTCATAAATAGTTTAGTTAAATTTAAGTAAAATAAAAGAGATAAGGTTTTATTTAATGACACCCGACATTATAAGAGTTTAGATATAAAACGTCTTGATGTGCTCTGTTGGTGGTTGGCTCTGATATAACTGCCCGCTGTCCTCGGACTAAAAATAGTGAAAATAGTACATTTCGATACTAGTGCACCAAATAGGTGATTCTCGACAAGTGCGAGTTTGTCGCCCGAGCGAAGCCAATATTTTAAAATAGTTAGATGGACTACATATTACACATTATCAATAATATAACTATATCAAGCGAAGAAAATATTATTTATTATAACTTTTAAGTGATTTACATTACAAGCATATGCCTTAGCAATTTAAATTTTCTAAACCATCATGATAAAATAAAGTGAAACGTTCCATGCGAGCTTTGGAAGAAAGACAAGCGAGCGAGGAGCAGACCTGGCTCACGCATCTTCAAAGTCTATTCCTTGCAGATTACGAGGGAGGAAGGCCATGATCCGTTTGCCCGCATGCCGAGGATCTATCCTCCTTAAATTGCTCGGCCCTTTATGCTCCCGCCAGTGAAGACAGAAGGGTGGACGATCGTTTGCCAGGCGGATCTGCACAACGTGACTCCGCAGGCCGGGGTTATATTCTCTGGCTGACGTACGCTGAGTACCCGTAGGCTCTTCATCTTTTTCTTACTTTACTCGGCAAGCCCCGCGCACCTAATTCATCTTCTTTTTTGACTCGTGGAAAAATGGTTTTTTAGGACTAAGTACCGATATTGGCTATTTGCGTATTCATTGAATTAATTAATTTTGAAAGATCATTTTTAGTGATAGTAATTTCTTAAAGCCAACTGAAAATAGAAATCTTCATGGGCGATACACATAACGTCTTACCGTAGCGCGCCGTATCTACTTAAAATTATGAAATCGAGAATTTCATAGAACGGAACTAAATTAAATAAAAGGCCAATATGATTAAACATCTGTGGAAGTCTCAAATCAGAAATATTTCCCCAAGCTACGCAATTTCATTTTATTTAACATTATTTAAATAAACATTTCAACTGCCACCGCATATTTTCACTTCCTCAGAATTCTTTTTCCCGAAACCTACTTGACGCAATTCTTTTCTCAGTCTCGCAAACCCAGCAACTACTCCAGGCCGACCTGGGCCCCCAGTTCGCATCGTGAGCGCGAAACTTTTTCATTTCCCCGATAAACGAGAAAGGGCCCAAGGTAGCGAGAGAGCGCGATCTCCGCACGGAACTTTTGCTCTCGCGCGTTTTATCTGCTCGCCGCGTGCTCTCCGGTGTGCAGTCGCGGGGCGTTTAACGATTGCCGCGGGCCATCCGCAAATTGGCCGCATTACGCGCCGGAGTCGAACTCTCTCCGCGCCTTCTTTTTTTCCTCTCTCTCTCTCTCTCTCTCGCGCGCCTCTTTTTGCCCGGCTCTCCTTCGCGAGGAATTAGCGGAAAAACTGCGGGGGTGAGCGAGGCTGGAGAGCCTGAGACGGCCGCGCCGATAAAAAGGAGCGCGCGAGAGAGAGCGTCAATTACGTTTTGCTGCCGCTGCTCTGCACTTTCATTTATTTTCTCGACGCCCTCGCCACTCCCGTCCCTTATCCCTTTTTTCCTGCGGCGCGCTGCTGCTTCTCTCCTTCGTCTCCCTTTTTCCAGGCGTCGCTCGAGCACCGCTGGGCGGCAATACTTTTTTCTTTGAACGATATTGAACATCTCGCGAAATGCGCGATGCTGGGCTGAGCCTGTGTGAAGGTGAGTCCGCTGTTTTGACAAAATATTCGCGTTTAAGATTGTAGTAGAATAAATAGCACATTATTAAAAGTTTTAAAAAGGCAACAAAGATCGTAACAATAATTTTTGTACTATGGAAAGAGTTCAAAGAGTTTTAAATTTTATAAATGAGGCTCTAACATTATAAAATTATTTCAACAAGTTAATAAAATTTCAATGCATTGCTGATATTTAACTTTTTAACTCTGAGTATGTAAATTTGAAACTTCATGGATTATTCGAAAATCCAGGCAAGTACGTGCTTAAACCCCGCCAGGGTCGAGTACAAATTTATCCGATGACTTTTTGAGTGGTTTAAATTGGAATGAGGCTGAAGAGCATTATATTTGCGATATTTCAAAAACGTTTTGATTGTTTCAGTCAAAAGCATACAGTTGTTTGTAAATAAAATGCGAGTAAACAATAATAAATATTTGCCGTATCCATAGCACTGATACAAATTTGAATTTAATTCGAACTCAATAATTGCAAAGAGTAACCTTTTCGAGAGCGTGTATTAATCAGTTAAACGATTTCGTTTCGACGATCGCAAAATCAAATTGCTCAGAATACAAAATCTCTCTTGACTTCGTAACATTTCCCCGTCGCCGCAGCAAAATTATTTGACCATAACTTCGTAGCATCCGCGTGCCACAAAATTTTTACATCCGCGCACAAAAGTATCTTCACTTTCCCATCAAGAAACGACAGAGCATTCCGCTTTTCTTTCTCCGTAGAATACGATTAACGAGTTTCGAAGAGCTCGCGCAGTTCTCCCCCGGCGGCTAAAAAAGCCGGCAGAGGCTGCGCGCTAAGTCCGATTTTATTACCCCGCGCGCGAAATGGCCTAAAGCGATATCCTTTTAGGAGGGCGAGCGCGTTTTGTCGGAGATCCGCGTTTTTATTCGCTCGCCGCCACCGGCGAGGACGAAACTTTTCTCCCGAGAGCTCGTGAAAATTCATCTTTCGCCCGTCAAAAAGACGTTTGAGAAGCGACGGGGGATTGCTTGAAGTAGAGATTGTTGCCGAAAACTGCAGCGTGCGTGCGAATGTAATGGGCGAGAGATCGAGTGTTGAAACGTTGAGGGAGTGAGGACTGAGGGTGACGGGTTTGATGATAGCTTGTAAACAGTAGGTGCTTGAACTGTTTGACAAACAGATTGTTGGTTTCAGATGACTTCTGCTTGTTGTGCTACTGTGATCTCTTTTTTGCACATAATCGGAGTTCGAAAATGTAAATGCATAACGTAATTTTAATCTTTAATTCTACTTAAACTTTCATTTATTAATAAAAATTTATTATCAAACTTCAAATTGAAAAAAGAAAAGAATTATCAAACTTCAAATTAAATACAACAGTGATGGCGATCGTCAGCGTACCAATACGATCTGTATTCAAGATACCTGAAAAAGAAACAAACGCTCGAATCTCTTTGACTCTCTCGATAAAACCGATCGCTAAATAAATAAGACTCCACACCTCCTCAAAGCCTCCCCACCCCCCACATCCTTCTCTTTCCCTCTTCCCAACGGCAAAATCAAAGCTCCCTTATAATCTCGCTTTGAAGCCAGCGCTCTAATATATCGCCTATAACCACTAGCGCCGAGAAAGACAAAGCGAGCCCCAACAGATCAGCAATCAATCGGGAATCCCGAATTCGACTAGCTTAGAGACGCGTAGGAGCGGCCATGTGTGTACGCGTGGGTGGCAAGCGAGCTTGCGCGCAGCTGTCAAACGCGATGTTTGCGCGCGGCAAATACCTCGCGCGCGCTATGTACTCTTTGAGAGGCGGACCCTCTCGTTTCGCGGTCGGTCATAGCGGGGCTTTTTCTTTGCTCCCCTCATTCTACTTGGCGCGCGCGTGAGTTTTTTGTGCGCCGGCCCAAAGAGAGTAAATGGGAAATACACGCCGAGGCTGGGAGAGCTGTTCGTTCCTCCATTATACGAGTGTCGTACTCGATTTGCGAAAGCGCGGCGTGAATAATTATTATATACGTCGCGTCGCCTGATGCGTAATTTGGATGCGACGCGATGCGTGCGCGAGTTTCTTTTTAGTTGGGGCGAATGAGTTTATTTGGGAGATACTGATGGATGCGGAATTGGCGAGCGGAGAGGTATCTGCTCGTGTTTGCCTTGCATGATGAGCTGGTATTATGTTTTTCGATGTTTATCATGCATTATTAATCCCTGGATTTATAAATAATGTGGACATATTTTTATTTTAAAAATAGTTCTAAAAAATTACTTAATATTTTTATAGAGATAATAAGGTAGGTGTATCAAATATGACCAAATATTAATAAACACAGACGTATAAAACAATAGAGTATTTTTAAAAGCCTCTAAAACCCTGTAAAAGAAACAATGTGCCTTAAACATATTATGTGTCAGATTTCAATTCGATTCTTAATCTGAAACTTAATGAACATTGAAAATACGAAATTGTGACTTATTTGATTGTTACGGAAAGCCATAGAATTACATCAGGAGGGCTGAATGTCACAATCCGCAAGGTGCAGTGTACTAGTCTTCGCGGTAAAACAGCGGAATGTACTAGTGTTCGTGGCAAAACGGTAGAATGTACACTCGGTCGCAATTCTATCTGCCGGATTGTTATGGTCAAACTGACAGCAATTAGTCTTACGTCAACAAAATTTTAAAAATTCAAATGAATATATAAATAAATACAAAAATATAAAAAAAAATAACTTAGACATTTATTACAAAGCGAAATTTTAACTACAATTTGACTTATTGGTTGATTTTCCAAGCATTTTTTAAAAATAAAAGTTTAAGTTTTAAAATAAATTTTGTAATAAACGTACGAACGTGATATTGTACAGTTTACACCTACCATACGCAATCTATCAATTATTTTCTTCCAACAAAACTATTGGCAAAATTGATTGGCTACTATAGTTGTTTAAAGTAAATATTTATTTGTATAAGCACAATGTAAACAACTGAAGAACAAGAAAAAAGCGTTCTATTTTTATCTATAGACTTTTTACTGCAAAGGTTATACACACTGCGATTACATAAGTTTGAAAGAGATCGCCGACACGATAGCAACAAGAGAAATTTCATTCTTTACTTTCAATACAAATACTTTTGTAAATAATACCTTTTTATATCCTTACTTTAATAAATATTATTACTTTCCAGAATAAAGTTCCCAAGAGAAGTCCTTACAATTACTTACACAGCCCCCTGCCACAAGCATAACGAGATTGCGCCTGCCCAACTATACCCATACACGTAGGCAACGATATCACAGCACGCCGAGCGAGGATTGACCTTTTCGGCGCGCGCGAGCGCCCGGCCGGCCGGGCAATTCGCTCGGAAGGAAGTTTTAATTAGTCCTTTCCCGCAGCGCGCGCGCGCAGGCCTTTCCCCCCTTCTCGAAATGTGTCGGCCGACATTGACAAACGGCAGTTTGTTGTCTCGGGGCTTGCGTGCTCTCTTCTCACCCTCCCCCTCCCCCTCACTCCACCCCGGAAAATAGAGAGAAGACCAGCCGTGTCCAATGTCGAATCAAATGAGACAAGCCGCAACTCCATTTCCTCTCAATAATTCTCTCCCCCTCCTCCCGAGCGGCTCGCTGGGCCATTAGAACTATATTTCCGGCGAGTGTCCTCCTTTTTGCGCTTGCAGTCGTCGGCTGGTATAGTCGGCCTCGCGGTCACTCGTTACGCTGCCGAGCGGTAAGGTGTCGGTGGCTGTGAGCGCAGGGGATGATCGATCGAATTTTTCTCTTTTTCTTTTCGCTTTTCGATTTGTCCTACGGAATGAACCAGGATCAACTTGTAAAAAATTGATTTAAGTATAATTAGCAGATTTTTTGGTTTTCTAGACTAAACATGTTTTTTTTTTAATTACGTATGCTTACCTTATATTATTAAATCATTCCAATTGTTATAAAGTTGTGGATGTTCTTTAAAAGACAGTGCAAATCTTTATAGATTGTTTTAGTGAACATTTCTCTGCAGTAGAATTTATTTAAGACTTTTTCAGTTTCATTTCTACTGTATACAATATTTTGATAAGGAAATAATAAAGAAATCCAGAGCTGCTTTTACTAAAATATGCTCTCAAAAGATTTATTTACACTTGTAAGTACAGAACAACTCCACATTTTATGTTCACTAATTTTTATTCTGATTTTAGGTTGTAAGTAAGAAGATTCAAAATTATATGTTGAAATTTCTGCAAGCAATAAGCTTATATAATCTTAAGATACAAAATCATCATTTCGGATTTATAATATAACCCTTCAAAAATAAACAATACGTCCATCCAAACCGCCACGGCAGAATAAAGCTTTATTACAAACTCGCTCGGAAAAAGATGTCCACTATATTTCCAAATCGCGCAATAAACGCAGGCGAGCGAATCGATCGGCCCGGCGAGCTCCATTCAGCACACATCGCGCGCGAAGAGCCCTCCATTCCTCATCTTTTTTTTTTGTCCTTCCACAAACGCTTTACACGCGCTCTCCCGTGTATATGCAAGCAAGCAAACGCGCTTACATTATTATGATGTATCGCGGGCCTCGGCAAACGCTGCGTTTTTGCGCGCCGCTCTCGCGTCTTCGGGAAATTGCGGGAGATTTAGTTTTTCGTCGGCCGCGCGCGCGCGCGCGCCCCGGCTAAATTTAGATTTATCACCTCGGCCATTTCAGCCAGCCTCGTATACACACGCGCCTGTAAGTGTGAGCGTTGACTTTTTTATTTTTCTGGCCCCGTGGCTCGCGCCCGGCCGATTTGTTTATCGCTCTTCTCTTCCGTTGCTGGACACGTCACCTTGCCGAGAGCGGCTGTATATTGTCGCTTGAGGCTGTTATCTTCTTTTCCTTTTTCGGCTCTTCTCGCTTGTTTTGCCTCGGCTGGATCCGCTTGCTTTGTACGGCTATCTATTAGTTAGGCTTTGGGATGGGTTACTTTCAAGTTGACTATGATATTCTTCCTTTAATGATTGCTCTTTAATATGCTGATTGTTTTTGTTTTTATTCGCAACATTCTAATATAAGGCATCGATTTAAAAAGTTTGCTTTTTAATATTTCGAAGATACTCTAATATTAAAAATAACAAAAGTAATTGATACATTTAACAGCCTCCATTAAGAATAATAAAAATTAAAATTTAATAATGTAGCAGCAAGTGAAAAAACTATATTGTCAAAATGAAGTATACTTCATTTTCATAAAATAAACCGATATATTTGCGAAATATTGGATAAAGGAATAAAAAAAGTGATGATAATTTAATAGCCAAGTGAACCATAAACAATTGTCTCGTTCAGCGATATCGAGAAGCCTCGAATTACAGACGCCGCGCAAAGTAACTCGAACACTAAGCAGAGAAAAGTACTCTGTAATCCGCGCTACACGCCGAGCCCCTGTGGGAAATTAAAGCAGAACCGGCCGGAATCTTTCCGATGATAAAGAAAGCCTACTTTTGATCCTCGATTGACTGGTCCACCAGCGGGGTATATATATCTAAACCAACCCACACTAACAAAGCGCCTTCTCCTTCTTCCTCCTCTCTCTCTCTTTCTCAAAAGGGCGACGAAGACAAAAGAGAGAGGGGAAGAGGAAGACGGAGAAAAAGAGAAGAAGGCAAAGTCGCGCGTGGCGGCGGCGGCGGCGGCCGGCTCATCCCCTACTTTCCATTCTTCGGCTGTTGTTCCGTAGGTAAGTTCCGCCCCTCCCGCGGAAGATCAGCGCTCGCGCGCGGTGGCCTTATTGCCTCATGAATATGTAAAGCGCCGCGCGCGCCTGGATCGGCTGCTGCTGCTCTCTCTCCCTCACCCTCTCTCCTTCTCTTCCTCTATAGAAGCTATGCGCGTTTCTATGAACAGAGAGCGAGCGTATGAGAGAGATAGAGAGAGAGAGAAGGACTAAAGTGTGCAGTCGACCGCAGGTATATACGACGCGCTCGGATAATTAACGAGCCACCGACTAAAATAATTTGCAAATGCAAAGGTGTACAGTAAGAGAGCGAGAGAGAGAGGGGGGGGGAAGGGGTTATGAAGCACACGCTTCTGCAAGTGAGGCTCGGAAAGAGATGGACGCGAAAAAGTAATTGAAGGAGAAAACGATGCAGCTGCGATTATATTAAAGAGTTGATGCGGATGACAGTCTAAGGTATACAAAACGACTGATTAAAATAAGAATATTTATGTCTTTTAAATCGTATATTAATTTTAAGCTTGATCTGATCTGCGTTGTATGAAGTAGAATAAGACAATTTGTAACAGATTAAAAGTAATTTAAAAATCTTTTAAAAAGCAGAATTTCAATTAAACACTAATTCCAGGTTTTATGTGTTTTTATGTATGGAGTATAAGTAAGGTGAATATTCTAAGTTATATTCTTTAAAAAGTATTATCTAAAATTTAATATTTGTTCGAATAATTGCTATATTAATATAATAATATATTTTAATATTAATGAAATGCAATTCATCCAACTCTATTATTTTTAATATTGTCATATTCTCAAAAATAATTTTTATATATCAAATGTTTCTAATACGCATACTCGTCACTTACTCAGACCAAACTATAATAAAAATCATTAGGATAAGGTGACAATAACGGCCCCACGATCAATTGATTTTGACTATTTTAATTCTTATCATCTTCTATCAATATAAAATACATATTCACAAAATCAACTACGTCTTTATTGTTTTAAAAAATTTAAGTTATTAATTTAATTGTTGTTGACAAATATTGTGTATACAGATAAAATGTTAAATGTATTTTATTACTGTTTTGCAAAAGTACTTCGCCTTTGCATGAATGCACACCGTTATTAAATAATAGTTTTAGTAGCGCGAAGTCGCAACGGAAAATACTACTACATATATATATATATATATATATATCTAAATCTGTTACAATGTTAATTTCGTTATACGGGTGAACTATTGAACGGGTGAATGTTAAGTTAATCTCCCATATTTATACATTACATTACACAGAAAATAATCTACATTGCAAAAGCTACTAAGCGTATTAAACGATTTAATAAATTAAACTAAAACAAGAAGAAAACATTAGCGATACTTCATAATCATCCCGCCCAAATTCAAGAGAAAAATCGTACATTCTGCTAAATTACGCATCGATTGCAGCTGTAGAATTATAAATCCGCGCTGCGCTCTCAGGCGCTCGTCGCGCGCACTCCGCGGCCTGCTAAGTTAGCTATACGCGCGGAAATAGTTCCAAATGAGAAGCCATTAATTTAACTCATCCTCGCACGCGCGTTGTACAACTCGCGCCCTGGGTAATAACGAACGCGAAACGATATGAGAAAAGTTGAAATACCTGCCTGCTGGGCGAGCCGCGCGTATAATGCGAAATTGCAGCCGCAACGCGCGAGAGGATCGAGTTTATTATTATTCTTTTTGTTGGGAGAGCTGCTCCCATGAAGCTTTTTATTTATGTAGAGATTCACAATCATTCGCTGCTTATTGTTAAACTGGTGGTTTTATTTATAAATAGTCCAATGATCGCTAAGTGTGTAATTAAATAAAATTTACAAGTAGAGTAGTACTCTAGTTTTTTATTTTTTTATACTCAATAATTATTTGTCTTATTTATTTATGTATCTGGATTGGTATTTCTTAAATAGAATTCTTTTGTAAATTAGGTTGCGAAAATTGTGTGCATTAAAAACAAAATAAAAAAATTATGAAAAAATATAAATATTTATAATGTATAATTATTATAATAATATCATTGAATTATTTGAATGCAATTAATGTATCGAATGTTACCATGAGAAACGATATTTGAGTGATGTTATCGACGATTCGTAGGCAACTGTTTTATCCAGTGTATACGAAAAGGATGACTCATGGAATGACGTAGTCCCAGACTAAAGATACAATTTCTGCACAACAACACCACGATTCCCTGGTAGTACAGTGGTAAGTACGCCCGACTATGATTAAACTTGGGAGACCGGGGTTCGATTCCTCGCCGGGGAGAATTTTTTTTCAATTTTTATTTATTTACTTATTTCTTTTACAATCCTCTAATCTTTAAAAGAATCTAAAAAAAAACATTTTATCAACGCGATATTGTACAGGTGTACATGACTCAACTTTGACAGACACTTCCAACGTATAATTCGTATCTAAGCTTTTTAGCACTGAGTCTCTGGTAGTATAGTGGTCAGTACGCCCGCTCTGAATCATATTAATGATAAATTGGGAAGCCGAGGTTCGATTCCTCGCCAGAGAGAATTTTTTTTCAAATTTTATTTATTTACATATATTTGTTTTACAATCATAAAAAGTAAAAAAATTCATTTTATTAACATAATTTTCTTATGTAAAGCTATAATAACGTATAATTCGTATTTAAGCTTTTAAACTGCCCTGAGTAGAAATAATCGTAAGGATTCCTGATGAAATCATTATCCTTGTCTATGCACGTAATTTGCAGAATGTTTGGTAGATATATAATAACTGAAAAGGAAAGATTTATTTTTTTATTTATTCCAGAGTTATACATACATAACCGTTACGTAATCTCACAATAGAATTATTTTCATAATACACAAAAAATGTTGAATTCCTGCAAAGAAAAATGATATTTCCTGTTCGCAGGTCCAGATTAACTCAATGTTGGTTTATTATACTGTGTTCGAACACGGAACACACAATTCTTACTCGTTCTTCCTTACTAACAATCATTTGCGCACAGTTTTGGATTATAGATAATTCTTTTAATCTCAAAATTTACTTACTATCTTAGAAAATAATTCATTCATTTAGACTTAATTGTTCTTATTGTAGTTTTTGTAGATTATTGCTTAGTATTTAATATTTTATAAATTGTATTTATAATAATCATCATGATATATGATTCGATTATGATGTAAACTGGGAAGCTGAGGTTTAATTCCTCGCCAGAGAGAATTTTTTTTTATTTTTTGCTTTTGTTTATTAGAAAGGGTCTTCACCTCTTTACAGAGCCTAAGGATACTCTTCAGGAAATAACAACTGTGGGCTGCAAGAAAACTTAAAAATTCTGTGAATTTTCCTGTATACATATATTATTAAATATTTTGACTTTCACAGCCTTTCAAAATTATCACCGATGTTAGTATCAGCCAAAAATGTTCCTTTATATATCTCAACCACATATTCGTAAAATTAACAGTCATGGCCAAAAAAGACCACAGCTCTGAAATAAAAAAAAAAGTACTACAGGCTTACTAACTCGACATAGAGACACAGAATACGCAAGAACGAAAAATGCATGAAGCCAGTGGTTTTCGACTGTCAGTACTCCTGGCCACTTAATGCTCGCTCAATTTGCGTAATGAAGCACAGGGCGACGCTCGTTCGTTCGTGCAACTATAGGCCCTAGCCGTCCGATAGCCAATTACGCGAGAAGGACGGCTGCCCCCTCGGACTAACAGCAGCATCGTACAGAGAAGCTGGACTACACGAACTTCACCGCGGAGATCAGAAGGAGTTGTCGTCGGGAGGAAGCTAGTGTCGTAATTGCGTCACTTGACGCCGGAATTGAGGGACGCGGCTGGACCATTCGCCATCGATAGGCAATTGAGTGACCTGAGGTTATACGTGTATAGAATGATGGACTGAAAAAAAATGTCTGCTGAGATCGGAAGAAGAGGGTATAAAAGATTTCATGGAAGGACAGAAATAAATTTTAAAGTTCGAAATGAATTATTTTATAAAATATTGATGTTTATAATAATAATTTTGTTTTATTCTCTGTAAAAAGTTTGATAAGGTGTCCGTTCAAATTTTTCTTTATTAAAAAAATATCTATAAATAAATAAATTTCTTTACAAATCAACAATAAATATTAATAAATCGAACTTAATAAAAAAGTAAAAAAAATAATTATTTTAAACAAAAATTGTTAATATTATTGGATAAATGGACTTGTTTTTTAAATTAAATAAAGTCAATACATTCATATAAAAATCATAAAAAAATTACTTTTTACGTAGGGGTTATTTTCGTTAAAATAAAAATGCAATTTATTAAAATAAATATAACGAAAAAATATCAATATTTAGTGAATTTTAAATTAATTTTTCAAATCAATTTTTCGAGATCAACATGCATTTATTGTAAACCGCTTCATTTATTCGACCCTTTCCTATTTTACATCTGTAAAGATATCATCTTAACTTTGTTATTGAAAAAAACATACTAATACAATAATGCACAACAAGGTTAATTAAATATTTAGTTAGCTATTTTATTGAAACGTAAAATCTTACCAGCATCTACACCCGAACAAATACACCGTCAATTCCGGATCTCACTTGCAATAATATTCATTCTTAAATTATAAAAATTAAAAACTTTAGTTCACCCAATATTCCTGATAAAAATTCCATACTTGTAAAGGTTGAAAAAATCAACCAAACCGCCCCATATCATCGACCGTGCGAACACCTCATTCGTTCAACTCTAGTAGCGCTCTTTCGCCTCATAGTCCCCTACTTTCAGCAAAATCAATTCGCACACGTCCAAACACCCGTCTCTTTTACTCTCGTCCACTCTCCCTGCTTTCCGCTAAATTCGCATTACGAGTATTTCGCGCTGCAAAACGGATCCAAGGGACACGGCGGCCCGGCCCAATCGAACCCGATCGACAATGCGCCGCGGCCGCAGCGCGCCAAGTGCTCCTCGCGCGAGCGCAATCACGTGCGAATTTCATTGTTTACGAAAGCACAATCGTAAGCGCGCATTAATTAATGTGTCGATGCTGCGCTCGCGCTATAACACGAGCACGCGCGGGCGCGATTAGCATTGTTAATCCTCGGCTGTGCGTCAGGCCGCAGCTAGAGCGCGACCAGTGGAATTTCGGGATCGCCCGGGCTTTGCGTAAGGAATTTCCGGATTCTGTTTACTTTTCTTTTTGAATTTTTTAGGGATGAGAGTTTTGGTAAAGTGCGTTTGTTTTTAAAAATTGAATATCGTTTGTCTTACTGTATCTAGATGTATCTACTTACGTTCAATTATTAAATGATTTTTATAAGTAAGGGACTTCAATTTTAGAATAAATAATAAATTATTCATTCCAATTTTTCCAATTAAAAATATTAAAATTATTAAGTCTTAACCTCCAGATAAAATATCAAAATTACAAGCCAAATGTTTACACTTTAAGGCTTATCATAAGTATTATTATGCAAGGGTTAGGATCAAATTTACGATAATGTTTTTTGACTTAAAACTTGTGAAGATCACTAAATAAGTTTGATGTCGTAATTTTCTGAGTTATTTCATTTTTGAGTGCATATAAAGCGAAAATATAGTACAATAATTTTTTGAATTAATTCATTTTTATTAAAATATGTTTAAAAGAAAAGTGAGTTCGAAAACTTTAGGTCTATGACGTAACTGAATAAAATCAGTTTTCAAAATTACAAAATTTGAAAAAAAATTACCGTTATATATTGAAAAACGGTGGAATCCTAAAATTCAACGAAGTGGTAGGCACAACAAGCATACGGTACTCACCTGTGCAGTCAATGCCTTTCAAAACTTTTCCCAATTTCGAAGATTTTTTTCAAACCCTAAATTTGAATTCAAAAGTCGAAAAACTCTTAAAAATCTAATCTTATGCTTTATCTAAGCTTTCTATGATTATTATAAT
>UELX01005137.1:0-14845 GCA_900480035.1 Eupelmus urozonus | reverse complement strand
CTCGCTCTTCTGAACAAACAATTTGCCTTTATAAATGAGCTGAGTTCCGAACGAGTTTTAGTACTCGCTGTATTCATTATCATCAGGCCCAGCTCGAGAGAGAGAGAGCCGAACGTCAGCAGCTTCTTTACTCGTTTGTCTTCGTGAGTTTTCAACTTTTACTTTTTTTCTCTCTTTGCTCTCTCGAGCCGCGTTTTTGCTCTTGCTAATTGTGCAATTAAAGACGAGGAGACTCAGTTGTCTCGTGCTTACATCATTAGTAAATTAAAAACTTGAGCGAGAAAATTTTTCTCTTCTTTTACGGGATGACAAATGGTATGTTTAATCCTTGCAATGTAAATATTGTACGTTATTGGTGGATTAATTAAATTTTACAACGGATTTCAAGTTTTATGTTAAAAGTACAAACGTGAGCTTTCGACGGATTATTTTATGGACATTAATTTTTGGTGAATAATATAGGGTTTTTCCAAATTTAATTTTAAAACCACATAAATACCGTGCTGATAGAACTCTTCTTAATTGCATTTTTATGAAGTTCGGTACATTGAAGCAAGTTTCATGAAGTAAATCCAAATATTTTATCACTTTTTAATTATAATGGCGAAATTCCACGATATATATCGTGCGTGTTAATTATAAAGCTCATAAAATGTAAATAAAAAATTTATAAATTTATCATTTTAACATATATTTGACATCTTCAAAAACCATTTATAATTTTTAATTGCAGAGATGATTGAAAAATATTTATAAAATTTCCAAAAATTTGCCAACCATATAAAGACCTAGTAAATAACACTATATTTAAGTAACAAACAATGCATTAATACTGCGGTAGGTAAGCATGTAAAAATGAACCTCGTTAGAATCACCGTCCGAGCCTTCGCAAAATTCCCGCATCAAAACAAGCAACGCGTTATTTCTCCACAATATTATAAATTGTCATTCCCCATAATTAATAACCCCCTTTTCAAACCCCACATTCAAGGCCAGCTCTCGCTTGGCCAAAATTCTCGAAAGCGCGATTTCAAAGCCGAAAAAATATATTGAGCCAGGCCTTAAAAATTAATTCGCAACAATAACTCACGTTAAAAATTATCTTCCCCGCTCATAGCACAGGCGCTCCGCACGGAGCAGTTATCTCGATCGATAATTACTTTTTTCCAGGCGCGCGCTCGCACGGAAGATGCATGGCTTACACGCACAACGCGCGCGCGCGCGCGGCTTCTCCGGCAGACCAAATGAAACGGTCAACCGGCCAATAAATCACTCGTTAATGCAGGCGCGCGCGAGCGGCAAATATTAAAAATTTCCAGGGGATTCTGCCGCGTAAAATCTTCGTCACCAGGGGCGCTTTATCATCCGCGAGCGCGCGAGCTCCCGTAAAATGCGCGCACCGCACACGAGCTGTGTATATGTGTGTCTTCTCTCTCCGCGGCCAAATCGATAGCATTCCGCGGCGAGCGACGTATATTACAGCGCGAGGCGCTCGGATAATGCGATAGCGTGCGCGCGCGACGTTGCTTGCCTGGGCTTTCTCGCGTATATATATATACCTATAGATATGTGTGCGAGCTTTCTCTTCTTCCCTCTCGTGCGCGCTTTTTCTCCCTTTCCTCTTTCTTTATCTTTCTATGGCGCATGGAAATTTTTTCCTCTAAGCGAGCTGGAAAATGAAAAATCTGGATTTGTGTGGGAATTGTATGGCCGGCCCTGCGGGGCACGTCTGTACGACGGTTTTTCGTATTTATAGGTGCTTTTATGCCGTGAATAGTTTTTAAGGCTTGATATTTTGGGAATGCCGTTTATTTTTATTTTGGAAGTTGGTAATGCGAAGAAATAAAATTTGCTTAATACTAATTCTGTAAAATCTTTTCGAGAAAGGATTTTTTTGTAAAAATTAATGTGATTTATCATAATTATTACAGCAATATCTGTTTGGACTGAAAAAACCGAACGTGAAAACTACTCTGTAAAATTTAACAATCAACATATTAAATTAAGGACACCTTGTGGTTCAATTTCTGTACTTCGATATGTTCAATTAATATTCCGTAAAAATCTTAGCGTTGTTTCATTTTACATAATATATTGAGTATATTTAAGGTATTCAGTAACGTCAGTAAGTAAGATGATTTTGTCCTACTTTGTGTATCTTAGAACTACGACAGTCTAAACAAACGGTCAGATCATTAAAAAAATTATTTCGAACAAAGCCTGCATTTCAAGCTTTCATTCAATCTCGTAAAACAAAGCCCACCAGCGATAAAAGAGATAAGAACAAAATTTAATGAATAAAAGTGACCATCGCCCCCCGCACCTAAGAATAGAACGCGCAAAACCATCCGCGAAACAAGCGTCCTATACAGCACCCACCGCAGATTAAAATTTCGTAAAACATCCAGCCTCTAACAGCAGGCAGAAGACGCGTTAATTCTCAAGCTCGCGGCATCGCGATCCGTATCACCGGCCACAGATCCTCCTCTATCTCTCTCGTTATCTCCTGAATCCTTCCGTCTGGTCCATTCACTCGGCGCGAAGTCCAGCTCGTTACTTAAACTCCCCAGTGCTACGAAGCGCCGGCCAGCAGCAGCAGCAGCAGCAGCAGCACAGGGGCGACGTCCTCCCCGTGATGCACCCCAAGCGCGCTCACGCACCGGCAGCGGACCACCCGTGGCGGTAGCTGCGCGCATCCGAATTAATTATTTGTTTTAATATAAAATCCACGTGGGGTGTGTGTGATTTAGTTGCGTCGCGCCGGCAGTAGTATTCTTGCGCGGGGCATAAACAAGTCGGTGTCGTGCGCGCGCCCGGAGATGCATGCGCACTTGGGGCTAACAAGTTACACACACACACTGAGCTCGCCACGCGGTGTGAAAGCCGAGAGCGAGAGCTGCTTTACCATCTCTCTCTCTCTCTCTCTGCTTCTCTGTGATGCTCTTTCCGCTTTTCGAGCGACCTTTTTCTTTGCCTCCTGGCCCCGTCAGAGACGGTAAATTGACTAATGAGATGAGCGCGATCGTCCCTCTCTGCGTATGCTGGAGCTGGATACGAGATCGCTTATATTTTATTTAAAGAGTTATGCGACGCTCGTCGCAGAAAGCGAGAATACAGCCAAAGGCGCCACTGGCTCTTTCTCTATATGCTCCTGGACTCCAAAGTATTTATGAACTTTGAAACAGTGAGCCTTTTTTCTTGGCTCTCGCAAATACGCGCCATCTTCCTCCCTACTACTTTCTTTCTCATTCTGACTCTTTCTCCTCCTCTGCGCACCCGCTCCAAAGCACATTCACCCTTTTTCTCAGCTTCTCTCCGTCTTGACTTTTTTTCTTGCCTTATTACGGGCTTTGGCTTTCCAGAATGGCACATTCTTTTAAGTGCCTTGTAAATTTTTTCCCGCTACTTCAGAAGTTCAAAAAAATGATTCCCTCGTGCCACGGAGCAGTTGCGAAGCGCGCGCGCTACCTTTTTTCTCGGCCGCGACGAGTTTTACTCGCGCGAAATTGTAAGGGGACGTTTGTTTCTTTTGACTTCGCGGACGAAGTCTTCTCCTTTTTTTTTTTTTTAACTCTTGCTACGCAGATGAACGAAAGAAGATACGCGACAATTATGCAGTTGCGTCTTTGCCTGTTCAGGAGAAATATATGCGATGTATGTAAGATGGTAAATAAAAATTTCAGTATGAATAAATCAGGTTTTTATGTGTAGCGTGTGGTAGCGTTAGAACGCTTCTTATGCAATGTGATTGTAAGGGTTTCGCATTCTGAGAATATAATGATACATTGTGAGCAATTCAATTTCGAAAATGTGCTTAAGGGGTTGTAAACTTGAGTATAATATGGAGCACGATAAAGTTTTTATACTTTCATGCGAATTTATTTTTCTGAATGTTTATTGTCACTTAAGTTTACAAGAAACACTTCAAGCGATTTCAGCGATTTTGCGTTCAAGAGATTTCAGACGTTCAGTATTTAACGAAAAAATTGCCATATTCAGAAATAAAGAGATTGAAAAATTATCAAAACAGTTTTAAGATGCATAAAAATACATTGTATACGAAAAATTATTTTAAAAAGTATATTTTAAAGTGAAAAATGGCTCAAAACTTTAATGTCGGTTTACAAGTAATATCGATACTAGAGTATTGTGATACTAGAGTATATATAGATGTATTATTGTAATATATACAATTGAATTATAATTATTAAAATATATAATAGTGTACAGAATATATTAAAAAATTTCCTTGATAATAGCAAACCCAAATTTTAGATCAAAAATACCTCTTACTCGTTTCAGAGCCATAAATCAAAATGGTACTTTCAGCCTAGATATGGTGAAAAATAGTATATGAATTATGAGGTTGTTCCCAAGGGTCATCCTAGAGTCCGTGTTTGTTAGATCTCGCCCACAGCTTGAGTGGCGATATATACATGTTCATTGGACTGACGTGAAGTCCTTGAAGGTCACAACTCACCAAAATCTATACTCGAAGAGTATAGATTAGAGCGTTAGAGATTGTCGAAGATGAAAAAAAATCGCTAAAATACTGCAGGTTTAGGCGATATACGAAATAAATCCTAAAATCCATATAATATAGATCAGTCTAGGTATGTCTTATGGTTTCGTGGTCGTTAAATTCAATTCCGAGGACATTTTGACTCATCAGGTCAAGGTCAAGGTCGTTTGAAGGTCAAATGAAAATATTTCCTAGACTAAAAAAAAATCATCACTGTATGTTTCCGGAATCGCTGATATCGCAATATTTTAGTATTTTTTACCTTTGGCAACCTCTAGCGCTGGAGGTATTGATTTTGGTAAGTTTTGACTATATGGACTTTTGTTCCGAATACTTAAGATGTCTTTGTTCAAAGTTTCGTTCTATGTGTATTTGGACAGTTTAGAACGAAACTTTAAACAAAAACAGATCTTAAGTATTTTGAACAAAAGTGCTTATAGTCAAAACTCACCAAAATCAATACTTGAAGCGTTAGAAGCAGGGTGGACATCTAAGAAACAAAATAGATTCAACTTTATTTTTCGTAAAGACGATTATAATGGGTCACTTCATGCTCATTTTTTAAGGCAATAAAGTGACTTTTTTGTAGTGGAGTTGGAGATAACGTATTTATTCGGATTTCACCGCATAAAGATCCACTAATACGCACGCATCGCGCACAAGCCCCCCAAGTAAGCAGGAGCAGCGCGCAGCGCAATGAATAATTACTTAGCGAAACTTGAAAAACGTCCCTTTCGAATTTTCGACCCTCTCGGATACAAGCTCCCCCCCATCAGCGACACGACGAAAAACGAAACCACACCAGTCGGCGGACGTACTATTTCACTTTAATGCATAAATACCGCGCGCGCCCGTCGCGAGATAAGATCGGGAGCAGCGTCAAATTGGCAGGAAGATAGAGTTCGCCCTAAAATCAAAAGGCAACAATCTAAATTGCCGGATGCTCTTGGTCCGCGTGTCCCCGTTCTCTCGCCTTTATTTTTCTTACTCGTCTCGCCCTCCTCGAGTCTCCCTGAATTCCAGAAGCTGGACTCGCGCTCACGAAGCAGGAGAGAGAGCGCGCGAGTGCAGTAGGCAAAGGAAGGACGTTCCCTCTTCTTTTTCCTCGCTCCGCTCGTGCGCGCACGACTCGCCTGTGTCCGCGAGTTCTCGAGTGTCCAGGGAATCTCGTTAATGGACGCGCGGGGAAGCTGTACCGTGTAGAGCGAGCCGGCAGCACCGGCAGCCCACTAATCACCACTAATGTTAATATTATGCAGCGGTCCACAATGCTGCTGCTGCTGCTTCTGCCGCCGCTGGCTCGATAAACCAGCGCGCTGGATCCTCGTTCGGAAGAGAGATGCATGCACCTCTCGCATGCAATCGTCTTGTAAGCGGAGTCCCGATCGCGACTGCCGTGTTTGTGTGTTTGCTCTCCGCGCGCTCAGCACGGTGCAACTTGTTTCGTTTTCGCGCGCGCAAGCGGGCCTTCCGAGCGGTGACGTTTTAGGCCGAAATTGTTTGACAATTCGATTGCTTGTATTGACTTTTTATTGCTCCGTGTTTATGAGGATGTACGTGCGTGCGCGGATGCCGCGCTCTGAGCCCATTAATATTCAATGCGAATAATACGAGAGATCGGTTTGGTCGGGTGTATATGTGTTTTAGCTGAGCTAAGCTCTGCGGCCAATCGGGATGAGGTAGAGGCATTAATTTTAAAAGATTTCGTATCTATTAATTATTAATTAATAATTACTTTTTATTGAGACGTTTTGTATAGCAACCATGGAATTTGTTTTAAATGCGTATTATATAATTATTTGTATTCTAATATTAGTAAAAATTTTGTTAGCTAAGCCCAATCTACTAAATTTTGTTAGAGCCTAATCAATAGCAACATAATATTAATAATAAGAAAATTTAATTAGTATATAATTAGGGAATATTTAATATACCTATTATTTTAGCCAATATTCTATACATATCTGAACCTTTTTATCAGATTAGAGTGCCTGATAATCAGATTCTCAAAATTGCAACTTATGCACATAAAGTGTATATACTTAAATAGAGAAACAAGAAATTACGTAACAATTATACATATGCTATGATATTAAATAATAATTATAATAATAAGTGTTTATATATATTATCAATATAAAAAAAAAAGAAACCAACCTTATTAAACTGTATAAATTTTACGTCTTACTAAACTCTCAAATTCATTAAAGTACTGTCAATCTAAATTTCGATAGGAGTATTTCATGGAAGAGTCACCGAGATTATCTGCACCTCCAGAAGCAACAAGATGTTAGATATTGTTAACCTGAATATTATACAAGCAAGATTGACATTTCAGGTACTTATCGTATATCAAAATCTCTTAATGATGCATGCGAAGTACCCCATCGTGCAATATTGCATGTTATTTTAATGTCGATTGTGCGTCATCATATCGCTGTGGATCAAATTATAATGTTTATTTTGCGCAAGCCACGTTAAGTTCCAATTACAAAGCTTCATTAAAAACGTACGTCTTAAGAGGACTCTTCGCTTCCTAATTATGACAAAAAATTATTATAAATAAATTTGGAGGTTCAATTTATTAAACGCATAATAAATACTGTAAGAATCGCAAACAACAGTATTAACTCTATAAATCAAAAACTAAAAATGACAATAACTCAACAAAAAATTATACGCCATCGAATTCTTCCCACACACGCACAGCCACCTCCATTCCCAGTAGGCGCGCTTGCGATTAGGTATAGAAAGAGAACGGGGATTTCCGTGCGGATAGCGTCCGTTATCCAGTTGGCATCTGGTGGCGCGTCGCGCAGAGTTCGGTAGCGCATAGGCATATAATCAGGGCGTGAATTCCAGGGTATTTAAGTGTCTGTTGCAGCAGCTTGGCTTTCTTCGCTCGCTGTAATGATCTCTTTGTCCGGGCGCGAGCGCGACTTTAAGCGAAAACGTCCATTCAGCGCGCAGGCGACAATAGTTCGTGCCTGGAATATATTGCCCCCGATTGCGAGGGGAAGATAAGTGCGACTGAAGCCCGTCGAGGAGCAGCGTGCTCTCTTTTCTCCGAGGCAGCTCTCTTTCTCTTTTGCTAAGCGCGAAAGACAGTTCGAGTGTCGACGCTTCGTTTATTTTTTTTTTCTTCGGTTCTGTTTTGCTTTTCCTCGCGATAAAATGGGTTTTAGGTATGTGGAGATGCCGGATGTGGAGTGCGTGAGGAATAATTCGAATTAAGTTTCCATATTTACAAGAGAATATAATTTATTTTGGGACAATGTTTATTACTTACAGTTTTGTTAATCCTATATTTCAATTATAAAATTATTAATTATACATTATCGGAGCAAAATTTGAATTTTTAATTGGCTTTTGGACCCCGTTAAGCTATCATAAAGGTATTTGAGAGCTATTAAGTTTAGAATTTAATAATACAAATGATGAAGAACAAAAGATAATACTCTTCTATTTTAATAGAGTTCAATAGATTTATATATACAAATAAAAAATAACAATGAGAGAGATTTTAGGAAAATATTATGATAAAGTATAATTATGTATTTTTCTAGAAAAAAGTTAGAAAAATTTAAAATTTGATTATTTATAAAGGTAATTTTTTTTTTATAATTTCATTAATTTTATTTTCAGTACTACCAGTTTTATAAAATAACTGTTAAAACATTTTTCGATTTCAAATAAACCAAAAAATATGATCTACATGATTTTCAATCAAGAAAATCATTTTTTAAATTGGTTTTTAAATCGATTATTTATCGTCACAATAAATCATTTTGGAAAAGTTTTGGTTATAATCTTTGCTTTATTAAAAATCAATAAGCTTTCTACAAAACTCATACAATATTCGAGGAAAAAATATTTACTTTATCAAAAAACGATTTTTCAAAAATGATATTTTTGATGAAAATCTACATAACTGTTTTAAAAAAGTTAACAAATAATTTTACAAAAATTCATAAAAACTGTTATGACAAAAAACTAATTAATTTTCGGTCTTAAGTATATATAACCAGGAGTAATTAACCGAATCCAAAAACGTAAGCAAGTGTAGTTACCAAGGACACTTAAAAATGTATAAGGCCTCTCTGAGGCCTGACTATAGGTATGCTCAACCATATAATAATAACTTTTTTTTCTATTTATCATCCAAAATATTTTACATACAATTAAATTTAAAATTCTTTATTTTTTCCAAAACAAAATACACCAAAGAAATTCAAAAACATAAATTGTAAAATCCCCCAACTACAAACTGACAGCCACTACTTAAAAACAGCATCACGCCTGACACCCGTAAAAAAGCCCTCCCAAAGAAAAACAACCCAAAGTACCCGCATGAGCCCCGAGGCGGCCATAAGCTCTACAACATAGTTGCATCTCGCGCGGCGCATTCAATCCCAGAAGCCGGATCGCTCGCGATTCACTTGCTACCGTCACCGCGACGCTAAACCACTCGCGCAGCGCGCGCGCGGGAGCGAATTATCACCGCGGCCAAGACGTTACTCCAAGTGCTGCACTCATCCTGCCCTCCTTCTCCCCCCTCTCTTTCTCTACCCAACCGATCATTGCGCGGTATATACACGCAAGGTGCGCAAATAGCACAGAGAGCACGACCACCCGTGCGGCCATTACGCTTTATCTAATGGCAACATTCCGCGCGATTCCCCGTTGTGGTTTTTTAAGTAGCGCTCCTCGCCATTATGTGTCTGGGGTAGGATTTTTCGAAAAGCGCGCTAATGAACTACCGACGCGGCCGCGTATATACACTTCAAACTGTAAAGTGCCTTGTTTATTATTCGAGGCCGGGATAGATAAGCGAGCCAGCGAGCGAGGAGGACGATTATTAGAGGATGGGATGCGTTTGATAAAGGGGATAAATTAGTATGCTTATGGGAGAGCGCTAGAGCGCTCTTTATGGACTTTGCTTCGAGAGTATTTTCCTTTTTTTCTTTCTTTGTAATTTGATGGAAAAGTCGTTGCTTTTTTGGATTTTAGAATTTCGATGAGATGTAATTGTTTATGGAGAGCGGACGACGCTTGTTACGGGGTATGGTTTTTGAATAAATTTAATCAAAAAGTTTGATGATATAGGTGATAAAAATCAGTTTTAGGCACAGTTTACTCGAAGGAAGTCATTAAATAATTTCACTAAAGTTAGCAATTAACTTCACTGAAGTATTCTAATAAATTTGAATAATAAATTTATAAAAATAAATAAAATTGATTGAATAAAAGTTGATAAAATCTATATAGCAAGATCCGCTAACGTGCTGACAGCTGCTTATTGGCACAGGCTTAATTTATTGTTTATAACAAAATAGAGTAAAAATAATGCTTTATAAATTTTTGCTGACTAATTTAATTATAATTTAATAAAATGATTTAATTTTTTGTAGAATTACTTATGTAATGGTTTCCATTAATATTGATGAATTTTTCAAATAAATAGTCGATATAAACTTTCAACAATATAAGTTTCACAGAATCTGTAAAAAATGAAATACAAGAAAAATTTTAATTGTGAATAACTTTATTTTAATCTTTACTTAACATTTAAATTCATACGAATCATTACAATTTAATTTTTAAACTGACATGCAAAAATGTATGCAAAAACTTTGCATTTCATAGTAAAAAGCACATTTTTTTCTTTACATAATTACCTGCTCAATTAAGTATTAATTATTAGCCTAGATAAATAAATATTTTTCCAATAGTAGAAAACTGTTTTTAAAAGTTTTCATTGTTGTATCCAATTGTTTGCTTCAAATAAACATTCGTACTAACATAAAATCTTAAAAAGTAATTAAATAAGTAACACAAATCTCCGAAAAATGTTTAAATATACCTTACAAATAATATCTTTATTTGCCATTATATACCTCGTTTATGGTTGCGGCGATGTCAATGACTTTATGGAGAGTATTATCCAATATATGACCGAAAACCTAAAAATAAATCATGTTACAATTTTGACACATTTTCAAAAAAATTTTCATATTTTTCCTCTTATTTTACAAAAATTTGCTCAACGATTTTCGCATATTACTGTGAATATGGATGATTTAATAAGTAATTTGTCTAAGAAATTGTTACCAATTAGTAATTTTTTAACAGAAGTTTCTGAGCAAAATGTTTTTAAAATTGTATTTCTGGAATTTAATGAAGACCAGCCAAGAATCATAGCAGATAGAATTAAAGCGTATAGGAACTTTTTAATTCAAACCACAAGAAATGTTTCAAGACCTTATTTTCTAATTTTTGTAATGAAAAATGTAAACTTAAGTCCTGAAGCTTTTTTAAAGAATTTATGGTTTCATAAATTTTTGTTTGTCACTATAATAGAAATTGAGCAGAATGTATGCATAAATCATTCAAATTCACCACGTTCTATTAGAAATTCTTATAAACATATAATAGTACACCAATACAATCCATTCAACAATAATTATATAAGCGAACCTTATACTGAAAATGTTGAATTATTTGTTGACAAACTCACGAATCTGCATAAATTTACACTGCTTGGATTATATGAGATAGACCAACCCAACGTAATGATAAAAACAAAAAAATTTTCCGGAAATGCTTGGAATGTACTTACTGGGACGGATATTTCCATAATTCGCGCTATGGCTCAATCTATGAATTTTACTGTTAAGGCCACGATGAATAAACGAAATAAAATTGATTTCAATATGAATTTTATGATGATTCGGTCTCAAACGGATTTAGTTAATGCCACAACAGATCTATTACACTCTCGGGATAATGGAGTTTTGCTTATAAAACAATACGGATATTATAACACGGATATATCTTGGAATTTAATAATATCTATTAGTTTAAATGCTTTCATTGTCATATCTATAAGTATTTTCAAATGTTTTTTAAATCGTAACAGTAATGTTTGGACGGAGTACAACGTAACACTTGTCTTAATTGGTTTAACCGGAATATCAGAGCCGCGAAATTCAAAGGGAAGAATATTATTTATTTGTCTGATCTGTCTGTCGGTATCATTTTCATCAGAAATCTTGGAAATGTTGGTTGATGAATTGACTCAAAAGAAATTTCATGAATTAAGAACATTTCAAGATTTAATCAATTCTAAACTTATAATTCAAACAGATGAAGAAACTGCAGATTACTTTCGAGAAAGCAACAGAGATTTATCAATAAAAATTTTACCGTCAAAAGTCAAGTGTTTATCGTGCATGTTTGAAATACCAAATTGTTCGCTTAATACTTGTCCTATGCTAAAACTTTATGCAAATATGATGTTGCGAATACACTCAGATCCAGATAACGGTTATATATTTAATATGCTCGATGAACCATTTTTACCTAGTTACGAGGCAATGGAATTACCAATAAATTCACCGTTCGTGAAAAAATTCAGCATGCTAATTCGTCGATTAATTGAAATGGATCTTACAAAGTTTTGGTTTGATCGTGGACTAACGATGATGATATATAATATGCCAATGAGTCTTGAACAACAACAAATGTTTTTAATGAGCTTTAACAAAAAGATAGAAAATCACTCTAGAATGTACGACGGACTTGGGTTAGATGCAAAAACGATTTACGTTCTTGTCATTGGTTTTTCAGTGTCTGTTTCTATTTTCTTATTTGAAATAATATGGAGAGGTCGAAAGTTGTGTGCCAAGTATAAATAAGTCTCTGTTATGTAACAGCTGTTATGTATTCGTTCACATATACAATTTGACGGTCCAGCTTATTGGTAAATTTTTTCTAATCTTATTTGAATCGGTGCAAAAGAGGCCCAAAGTTCACAATGAAAAAAGCTGAATCATTTCTATTGCGCTAAGTGGATTGTTTTGAAATTTACCACAAATGTAGTTAGTAGTTAGATTTTTTTAAAAAGTTTTTCGCTTTTTCCCGTTTAGATTATAATGTAACATCATTTTCTATGCATAAATCGAACCTTATCTCAATATTACCTAAAGTCGATTTCGGGTTCATTTTCGCATGCACCGTTTAGTTATTGAAGTGTCAAATTCGGAAAATTGGTAGACTTTTAGCATTGATAGATATATCTATGGCATGGTTCGGCACACTTCTGACATAGGGGAGCAAAGAAAGGTCTTTAATGTTGACACATTCGGCACATTTCAACAAAGTTTCGACCAACTTGACACAGTAAAGCACAGATTCTATACTATGCGCGATTATTTATGCCGAATGGTGTCTAATCGTGCTTATTTTTTCTCTGCTACCTCTGCCATCTTGTATTAATCTACGACTAAATATGCCAACATATTTAATAAATAATTTGCTTAAATATGTCTACTTGTGCTTAATTGGGCCTAAAGATGCCGAGATATGCCAAAAGATTTAAAAAAATTTAATTCTTAAAAATAATTTATGTTCAAATGGACTACTTGTGCCTAAACGTGTCTCTTTATACCTAGCTGTGCTCCTCTTTAACTTAAATGTGTCAATTTATCAAATTTGACCACTGAAACATAGTTAAGTACGGTCATACACACTTATATATGGGCTTGACATGGGTAAGTATGTATATATACTTAACATTTTTTTCATACAGAAACGATGCAAAAATTTTTTTAGCTGAACTTCTTACATTTAACTCTCATCGATTGTTACTTACGTTCTTGCAATACAAATTATTAATGTAATTATTTTTATACATTTATTCCAGATTTTAAAATTATTTTAGATTGGAGAATGAACTAATACTTCTGTTGATTTAATCATATTTTTACGCTATTATTATTCGGAAAATGAGATGAATATTCTCCGTTTTGTATTAACAAGATAATTTAACGTTTAATAAACATTTATATTCTTGAATACAAAATATCATTTACTTTATTTTGATTAGCGAAGAATTTGCAATACTTTACTTAGGGAGGAAAAGTAAAAAATATTTCAAATCGCATGTTGATTGTCACTCTCGTCAAACATGCATTTTAAAGCATTATTTATTTACTTTAAACTCAATTTCATAATTTTTGCATAAATAACTGTACAAAGTATTGAGTTATTTCATTGACTAACACGTAAAATCAATAATTGTAACTATAAATATTTACTAAGGGTCTGATATTGACCTATTTCTTTTCTAATCTTCGCAGTCCTATACATGATTCTCTTTTATTCAAAAACTAATTTGGACTGTAGGCTGTCGAAGTCTACTTCACGTTACCTATATTAGACTGGTCATATTTCAACTTATGAATGCATTGCCACAAATGTTCTGTCACCACAACAAATATAACATTGATCTACTGAAGCATTTGTTAAGTATGCAAAAAGTAAAAATGCATTGAAGCTAGATTCGAAGATCGGACTCACCCCAGGAGGCCATGCAATATTATCAATGAATTCACCGTTTGTGAACAAATTTAGCTTGCTAATAAGTCAATTAGTTGAGGGGGGTCTTACGTATTTATGGTATGATCATGGAATAATGGAGGAAATCTACAATACCGAAGAGATCTTTGAGATGAAACAAATGTGCATATTGAACTTGAAGAAAAAAATAGAAAATTACTCTAGAATGAACGACGGACTTGGGTTGGATGCAAAAACGATTTACGTTCTTATCATTGGTTTTACAGTGTCTATTTCTATTTTCATATTTGAAATAATATGGAGCTGTCGAAAACTATGTGTCAAGAATAAATAAACCTCTATTATTATGTAACAGCAATTATGTACTCGTTCATCGTACACAAATTCACGTTCCAGCACTGTAGAAGCTTCAACCAATCTCCCTCGGCCAATTTTTTCTAAATCTTATTTGTAACAGTCTAAATGGAAATAATTTAATGTGCTAAATTATGTTAAAACTACACTCTAAACTCTAAGGAGTAAAAATTGGACTTTTAAAGTAAAGATTTAGATAAGATTTAGATATAAAAAGAGAAAATTTTATAATAACTCTCTCCATTTTTGTTAGTCATAGAGAAAAATAAATAATGTAAATCGAAGTAAAGATGAAATACTCTTTATAAGTAATAAAATGTTTTGTAATTGTTTTTTTTTTGTACCTTTACTAATTACTATTTAACAAGAAAATTAACTTTTGACACAGAGCGTATAGCTCTTTCAACTTTTAAAAAATGACCTTTATTTCGACAAAATTTTCGGAAATATTTGCACGATACTCTATGTACACGCGCCGGAAGGAATGTTTTTCCGAACGTGTCCCCAAAATGACAACGCCGCATATTTTACTACAGGCATAAGACAACCCCCAAAAATATAACGAGTTCGGATCTTTACTTTTCGTTACTCTATGGCAGTATATTCTTA
>UELX01005136.1:0-14845 GCA_900480035.1 Eupelmus urozonus | reverse complement strand
CAGGCGCAGCACGAAATAAAGAATAAATAAAATCTCCACCTAACCAAACCCAGCCCTCGCTCCAGATATACACACAGTCACCAAGCAAGCAAACCTATATAACGCGAAACTGAACAAGCTCCGTGAGCCTTTTGGCAAGGACTCGCTGGGCTCGAGTCTTCCTCGCTCTCTCTCTCTTTACCTCCTCCCGCTTAGTTTTTCCCGCGCCTTGCATCTCTTTACCTCCTCGGCAACTCAAACGCCGCCGCATTTTTTCCTCCCCCTCCACAAGTGCGCTCCTTTTGCAAGAGTTACGCGCGGAGAAAAAGGCGAAGATAAAGGTAAAGAGAAGTAAAAAAAGGAGGCAGAGCGCGTAAGACAACGTAAATACGCGGCGTTTTTCATCGCGGAAAAAGGCGTAATCCTCAAACGGCGGGGGCGGGGGGATGAAAGATCGTCCTTGGCCAATTATCGATAGCAGGCGGCTCGTTCTCGTTTGATCTGCAGTCGGAAGCGGCGCGCGTTGGTGGCTCTTTAACCTGGACGGGAAAAAAAGGCTGTGTGTTGATTTTTTTAAAAAGTTTGTCAAAGGGAGGCGGGAGATTGGAGGAGAGGCTGGGCTTTTGATGATGAGGAGCGACTTACGTTTGTACAGGAGATGTCTGCCGAGATGTCTGAGATCTATGCTTAATTTAACGGCTCTGTGTTTTTTACTCGTTATGGATCGTTTCTGGTACTTCGTTTTGCCGATGGTTACAGATCGCGGAAGTCGTTAACGAGAGAAGTTAAGTTCTTTTCGGAGTGTAGCTTTTTAATTTGTCTTTGTGGTGGTAGTTTGCAAGCTTAAAGCGACGAGAATGAAGTTTAATGTTGTCATTAGTCAAATCTAATATTTTTTTATATCACGTATATAGCTATATAAGTAAGACCAAAGTTATGTTTTCTAATTAAATATATACGAGAAGCCCTCATACATATTATATGTACGTAGACCAATCATAGTCAGCGCAATAAAAATTACACTTCTAACATAGCCTAATCTTATCCAACAATATCATAAAACATCACCCATACATTTCACTCACAAAATTATACATCACCCTAAAAAACAAAGTTACCCAGAACACAAAGTAACCCAAAACTCCTATCCCAACCAAACCACCAACTCCCAACAAACTAAAAAATTCCGTTACACCACCCCAACCCCCCAATAACTCGCAACTCACCATCAACGGACCACGGGAAAATTGTCCGTACAGAGCAATTATCGGAATCGAGCCGCGGACGTATATAGAGCAGCTAACCTTTCGAAAGCTCTCCTCTCTTCCTCCCCAACAGATTAATTTCATTATGAATGTTAGTCCAACACTCGAGATTCGCGCGCCGGCCAGCGTCCGGTCAAACACCCTTCAGCTGGCCTACCCCCGCTCAGCCGAGCGCGACGCCCAGATTAAATCACTCTGGGTGATCGCGCGGCTGTGCTGTGTTGTTGCAGTGTGCGTGGGTGAGCTTTTTCGCTGAGTGGGTATTTTTACGCATTTTTAGCCGAGCTGTGTAGCCGGAAAAATGCAGGGGACGGGTTTGGTGATGGGTGAGTAGCGAGCTTTTTGATGCGAGGGGGATTGATTAACCGCTTTCAGGATGAATTATGCTTGAATGTTGGTTTTTATTGGATGGGTGGTAGAATTACTTTTGGATGTGAGAAGGTTTTAAATTTTTGGGTTTAAAGGGATACATTTCTGTAACGTGTACTTTGTTCGAAAATAATATTTAAGAGCATTTTTAGTTTACTTGTGGACAATATTAAATTTTTGCAAAAAATAATTTTATTAGGTTCAACTTTGGATTACCAATCAATTACAACTCTTTGTAACATCATAATGTAACGATCATACGATAAATCATCAACTTCAATTCCAACCATACCAGAACCAAGTCCCACAAAAATTTCAAATCCAAGCCGACACACAGAGCCGGGCAAAGCTCAGCAGAAAAGAAGATTGCCCGGGCATCAACAGCCCTAAAAGAAAAGTCCACTTGCCAACAAGAATAGAAGGATCGAGCGGCTCAAAAGCAAAGGTCGTTTACGCAATTTTTCACAATTTATTCTTCCCCCCACCTCGCCGCCCAGCGTCTTCTCATACTTGAACCCCCGTGAAAATAATAAAACCGTTGTATCCGCTAACAAAGGCGGCCGGCAAGTAGAGAGTCTTACTTTTAAAAGCGTACCTTTACCCTCCCCCAGCCGCGCGCGCGCGCGCGTTAAAATAGGAGGGATTAGTTGCTACGGGGCCGAGAGAGCCGCGCGGGGCTTAGGCATTGATGAGGTTTTTAAATGGGTTCTCCTTTGATGGCTCGCTCGCTCGCGTTCCTACTCCCACGGACGCGCGCGCAAGCCCAAGGAGAGAAGGAAAATGGATCGCGCGCTATCGGCCGAGCCGTCCTCGCTGCGATATTTACCGGGAGATTAAAAAATCGAGGGAAAAATTAAGCGCGCCAGCTTCACGGAGACTTAATTCACCGGCTGTAATCCCTGCGCTCGCCCCTTCTCAGATTTCCGGCCTCGATTTTTGTGTACCGCTGGCCCCGCCGAAACTTTTTGCATCGATTAATCTCTGGGGGGGTTTCGTTTCGGATGTTTGGACGGAGAGGGTACGAGGTGGCCTTTGTTAGTGTGGGGAAGGTGCGATTCAAAGGATTAGGCGTCTTTAAGATGGGAAGAGAGAAAGAGAGAATTTTACAATTAAGGGATGCTGGGAGAGGGAATTTATTCATTATGTTTTTTTTGGAGGGTGTTGGGAGTCGCGGGGAGTTTCTTTTTTGAGTGAGGATTAGAGGATGCGGGCTGGGCTTTTGCAAACAGTGATTTATAGAGATTTTTGGATTTATTGGGAAGAATGTGGAAGGTACTTGAAAAATTCTTGTTGCGGAATGCAACTGATTTTTAATGGCTAAGGAGTAATAATAGTAGATAATTCCGTGTTTATTCAGACAAATTCTTTTGAGAATCTTGAATTAACCGTTTTTTTATTCTGAATCATATTAATTATTATCGCTCAAGTTTAAATATTTAATATGTAATTTTACACATATTAAAACCCATGAAAAAAGAAAATTCAATTCACACACTTGAGTTTATTACCATACAACCTTACAACCACTACTCTCACAACTCACCTCCACAATTCAATCCCAGAAAAAATTCTCATTCCCAATCTCTCCACCCACATAACATTCTCCAAAATCACCACACTCCCTCCAGTATCCAAATGATCCCACGCCCCTCCTCACCCACCTCTCCAAAAGAGCCCGCGTCTGCTCTCACCGCGTCCGTCGGGGAAAATATATTTGCCAGGGACGACGCCGAGGCTTTCCATTAGTCGGAGTAAAGTGACCCGGCGCGCGCGTTCGCATTTTCTTTGATGTCGGTTAATTTACTAATAACATCGGCTTGCCGCGCCGCTGACCGACCATACGCCAGCGTGCGCGAGCCCTCTAAATATTTGTATCGTCAACATATCGACTTGGGTCTTGGCCGCCTAACGCTTCGAGCCCGGCTTCTCGCGGCTGGCAAAAAGCTGATGGCGCGCCGGTGACTTTAATTATCGAGGTAAAAACAAGAGTCTTCCGCCGGGAGATTTCCTGCTCTTTTTCTCCGAGCGCGAGCTTGCAAGCTCGGAGCTTTTATTACATTTCAGATGTAGGTGGAGCGAGTATGGGAGAGCGCGAGGTGGAAATTATTTTATGGTTTCAGGCTGATTGAAAGGCGGATGGCGAGCTGGTTTTTGATATTTCATTCTCATTAGTGCGCCTCGAGCCGCGGGGGCAGAAGTAGGATTTAATTAATTATCGGACGAGCTTCGTACGTGTTCAAATACTTACTTAGACGAACGGTTTCAAGTCGCACAAAGAAAGAGTACATTCTTTTCAAATCTTCGATCAACCTATCCGCAAAGCTTACTTTCATTTCATCCAAAACCGAAATCTTTAACAACGACCGGAATCTTCGAAAAGCGTCACACCAACAACGACGCCGCATGAATACCCGCTCGATTAATCATCCCCCGGCGTCTCTCACCTCGTAGCCAAGCCGAAACGTCGCATCTGCCGACGTCTCGAGCCGGCGCAAGAAAAAGGAGGAAGAAGAAAAGCGAAGGAAGGAGCGAGAGAACGAGTCTCGGCCGGGGACTTAAGGGCGATTTTTTCGCGCTCCGGCGAGCGGGAGGACTAAATTTCGCGAGCGCGCTAAGCCCTCGGCGTAATCCCGCCCTTAATATTCAAAAACGTGATCGCCCTGCCAAGGAGCGAGGCGCGCGGCCTGACCTGGACGGGGCTTTTCATATGCTAATTGGCATTCGTCATTTTCTTACGGCCCTCGACTTAAGTGTGCTTAAGGTAACCTCCTCTCGGCCTAACGATCGAGAGCCACTAGCTGCTGTCGTATAAGTGACGATACGATGGTGCTTTTGCGAGATGTCGCTGAGCAGATTGGTTGATGAATGTGTGGTTTGATTGGTGATTGGGCTGGGTGATTTGTTTTTGGTGATGTTTTGGAGGTGTTTAGTTTTAGTTTGGTTTGTTTGGAGAAAGTGATTGTTTCTTGATCAGTGAATTTTGGATTACTTTTTGGTTGGTTGACGTTGATGTTTGACTGGGGTTCTAATATTAGAATGATTACGAATAATACGTTTAAAAATGTGTTGAGATATTTCGAATAAATAGTCTTATCGCGCTAGTTTCCGCTACAAAGGATGGAATTGGTTATTAAATGTAACGTTATATTATCAGAATCGTCATGAAGATTATAGTACTGAAATATCGCAATTATATCTAATCTAATTCTTGGAGTTTTACAAATGAATGGGCATCAGCTATAAATATGACTAATCGCAGAGTAGCTTTGCCATGACGTTTACACTATACCATTTACTTTTTATATTTATTCAAACAATCACCTTTTAAAACTAAAACTTTATAAACAAAAGAAGAACCGTCTCAATATCCAAACCCAACAACAATCCTCAATCCATCCCCTCCAAACCCACCAAATTCCATAAACGATCCAAAAACCCCTCCCAAAACTCACTCCCACTCCTCACCCAACCCACACCTCCACCTCCTCTCAACAATACAAAAAAAAAACCCACAACAATACGAAACCAAAGCGCACTTAACGCTCTACACACTCGCAGGTGATCGGCTCGTCGGAAAGACCGCAATATCGTCACGCTCGTGTGCGTGCGCGCAGCGCCTCGGCGTATATACACATCTAAGGTGCGTCTCCGCGCTGGCAAAGCGGCCCTCTTATCGCGGCGAGATATATCGGAGCAGCGCTCGGCTCGTTATCTAGAGATAACGAGCCGGCCGCTCGCGCACGGGCAAAGGTGCCAGGAGAGACCGATGAGCGAGCCGAGGCTTTTTTTTTTTTAACCGCTCGCGGTCCTAACGAAACGGTACGTATACGTGCAAGCGTAGTGACTCTGTCATGAGGCTCTCGCGACGAAGAGCTGGAATTATCGCGAAGCTGACCTGATTCTCTGGTAGTGTGTGTGGTTTTTATTCGGATTGTCCTGCTGCTGAAGATTCAGGTAGGTGGTTTTTGTGCTGGCTGGGAAACATGGATGGAAACAGTGAAAAGTGCGAGTCTCGGGTGCTTCGAGTTTCTCAAGGTTTTTGTCTATAGTGTAAAATTTTGGTGAATTCTGAGTGAACTCTTAACTCTGCCTATCCCGCAAACCCGCGCCAAGTTTTCGATTTTCAAATACCGGCGTAAAATTAACACACGGGCACGCCGATCGCAAGAGCATTTACCTCGATTCTCGCCGAGAGCATTCGAGCGTAGAATATCACTTGGTCGTTGATAACGGACGCGCATTGCGTATTTTATTGATCCGCGGCCGGCCCGAGCGCGCGCACATACATAGTTTTATCGCGCTTGTACGTTTGAAATCTTGGCGCACGGAAAAAGCGAGGCTCTCGCAAGGTGTACGCGCTATTGTAATCTGGTGTAACGGCGCGAGTGAGTCACGTAGATAAAAGCGATGAGATAGATTCTCGGTATGTTTTCGAGTCATACTTTGGTGATGATGGGCTGTTTAAGTTTTTGAAGGATCGTTGGCGTTTCTTTTATGAGATGCATTTTTTTTAATTGGGTATGGTTGGGTTGAGAGTTTGAGAGTTGCGCAATAAAGCGTGCTGAGATAAACGTATCTTTGATAATTTATCGGTGCGGTATGTGTCAATATGGGACGTGAGGATTCCAGAGGTTTTTGTAGGTGAATGCGAGTTTATTTAATTTTCAGGAGAATTCAGAAAAAATACGTTTGTGTATATGCGTTTAAAGTAAATTTATATTTAGATTTTATAATACAGTTAGAAGGAATTAGAAGGAATTATAAAAACTATTTTATGTGTTTGGGTTTTCATTTGTAATTTTTATACTTATTCAAAAATATTGTTTCAGTCATTCGTTAAATAGTGTCAATTATATATTTAACCATTTTTTCACACTTCAACCATGTTTCTCTAACGAGTGATTCATAATCTTCATTGACAAAACATTCATTAATCATAGCCAGCTAATAAATCCTCAGCTAATGAGTTTTAAACCATCTAAAATTTTTAGTTTATGAAACTCTGCAAACTATTCTTCTATAACCATCGAATTCCCTAAATGCAAACTTCCAACATTATCTCAAAAAAATCTTAATTTCTCGCAGGTGATAAAAAATTATGTCGCTGAGACCGCAGGACGTGGTGCGCTCGGAGGTGGAGGGCGGCTTGTCCGGGCCAGCTAACTCCCTGACTGCGGAATCGATCGACTGTGGCTGTGGCCCCCGGCTCAGGCTGCCTAAACTCGCGAAATTCGCGACTCGTCGTGTTTTCCTGAGCCTGCTCTGTAGTATTGGTGTACTGCAGGCTGCAGCTCAGGCCTACCTTAATGTCACCAGCTCGACCCTGGCCAGGAGATTCCAGTTTGATCCGTACCTTATGGGTAATACTTTTTGTTTATTCCTAATAATTGTTTATGCAGTTGAAGATAATGCAACTGTATACTGTATTGTGTCGTGTGAAAATGAATCGTAAACAGTTGCAGTTTCTTCATTGTTGAGCAAAGAGTTAAAGTGTTTGTTTATGATAAAGATGTATCAATGTATCTTATGAAATATGTTAAAATAAACTTTTAATATGTATTTTTTTAAATTATCATTTTAGCAATAATAAATAAGATACTTTATGTTAAGGTAAAGCTTTAATTATATTAATATTTTAGAATGGATAATGTGTACGTCTGAAATTGTGCCGGTGATTCTTGGCCTCGTCGTAGCTTATTGGGGTGACAGAATTCACAGAGCATCATGGCTAGGTGGACTATCGCTGATTCAGTGTGCCTCATTTTTTTGTTTTTTGATCCCACATTTTTCTCACTGGGCCCGCGTCATTGAGGAGCCCGAAAATGGTACCCACTTGTCTATTTATGCAGGTAAAGCAGTTTTTATTATTTTATGATATGACAAAAACAATATAATAAATAATTAAGAACTAAATATTTCTATTAATTATCTATCTTTGAAAGCCATTACAAAATTAAAACATACCTATACACAATATATAACAAACATAATCTCTTTAAATTACAATTATAGTTAGTACAAATACTTAGAAGACAAGATCACTTTGAATCTAGTTTTCAATACATTCATTAAACGAAAATTTATACTCTCATATATGACCCAAATAATGGCTTATCGTAGACCGGCCCTTATCTTATTTATCTCCATACTTAAAGCCATTATACCCGAATACGATCGAACCTCCTCCATGAATTCAAAGAGACTTTAAAAGCCGCTCTTTTCTTGCAGACGAAAGCCCCGATCTTTGTATGAAAATGTCCTCGAGACTAATCTCGGCGGAGGACCCACCGCATTATTCGACTCTCTTTATTTTGATCGCCGTGCAGATCATTACGGGAATGGCCAACGTCGCTTACTACGCCCTCGGCATCTCCTACCTCGACGATAACACCAAACGAATACATGTGTCTGTTTACCTGGGCATCGTCTTTGCCACGAGGATACTGGGCAGCGTACTGGGCTACATGATCGGCTGGGGATTTTTACGGTACTTTTGTTTTTGATCGATCGACGCTAAGGTTTTTAATTAATTAATAATAATACTTGGATTTCTCGTTCGTCCGTAGAATAGATGCTGACGATTTCAGTTCCGTAAAGTCTTACAGGGATCAGATGGGAGCGTGGTGGCTTGGATGGCCCATTTTTGCAGTTCTACTGGCAATTCCCAGTATGTTGATGGCTATTTTTCCCAGAAAGTTGCCATCTGAGGTACTTGTATAAAATTTTATTAATAAATTCTTTTAAATGTTTTAAATTACTTCTGATTTATATAATGAATTTTTTTAGATGGTGGAAGAAGCTGCATCGACGATTCTTGATCAATCTGGTACTTTAAGAGGATCTCAAAGAATACCGGTAAAAAAAGTTGGCAATCCAGAATTTTTACCGTCGATGCGAAGACTTGTCACAAATAAAATAATCATCTGTAACCTTCTTGCTGCGGCATTATTCATGACTGCTTTAGCAAATTTCTTTGCAAACGAAAACATTTTTCTTGAATCTAGATTTTATGCACCTCGACCAACAGGAATGTTATCAGGCTTTGGGGATCCTTTACTTTCGCGAACAATCACTAGTAAGAATCAAGATGCTAATTTTATGAAATATATAGTGAAAATTAATAAATAATCTCTTTACAGCAATCATAAAACCAATTCTGCTTGGATTAATTGTAATCGTCGCTGGATTAGTTATTGCTCGTGCAAAACCCAATGCTAGGATACTCGTTAATTATAGTTTTATTGTAATCATTGCTTCGGCTGTAGTAATACTATGTCTTGCATTTGACAATTGCCAAAAATCACCTATTTATGGTGATACGAGAGGATCGTGAGTTACTTTATACTTTATTACTTAAAAACTATGTAATGCAA
Source organism: Eupelmus urozonus (assembly GCA_900480035.1). Taxonomy (NCBI): domain Eukaryota; kingdom Metazoa; phylum Arthropoda; class Insecta; order Hymenoptera; family Eupelmidae; genus Eupelmus; species Eupelmus urozonus. Next base: position 5,859 of record UELX01005136.1, on the reverse strand, counting down.
ATATAGTAAACTGAAATTTTTATTTAGTATCGCGCTTTTACAATATTGCAACAAGGATTGTCGCTGTTCTCGAAATGCCGATTTTCGACCAATTTGTGACAACAAAGGAACTTACACATATTATAGTCCTTGTCATGCTGGGTGTACATCAATAGAGTATGAAAATAATATAAAAGTGTACTCTAATTGTACTTGCGTCGAAGACTCAACAAGATTGTTAGGGAATTTTCAAGCCAGAGATGGACCATGTGGTTCTGACAGTTGTCAAGTTGGATGGTTAATATACGAGGTATTAAAAAATATTCTATTATTAAAATTTATTAATAAAATCTTTGATAATATTACACTCAAATTGATTTATTTATCTAACTGTTTAGATTATGGCTCTGCTAATCTATGCTGCGGCAGCTTCAACCATAGTAGGTGATTTACTGATCAGCTTAAGAAGCATTAATGTTCAAGATAAAGCACTTACTATTGGATCTGCTATGGGATTGATAGGATTCTTTGCCTACGTTCTTGGTAAAATATCTTACGACGAAATGGCCAAATCTACTTGCCTTCACTGGGGAATCAACGATAACATATGTCATTTGCATCATCCAACAAATTTAGGCTACTATTTGTGTTTTTTGACAGCAGGTCTTTTAATTCTCAGCGCTGCGCTAAAAGTAGGAGTTTGGTTCTTTTGTAAAGAACTGGATATTTATGATCCTGCTGAATCAGAAGATTCACAACCAACAGAACTGAAAGACTTGTCTAAAACTCAAGCTGAACCATTACTGCAACAACCTAGTACTGAACAACAACAATTAAGTGGTAATATATCTGGTTTATCAATTAAAGTTATTTTTTTAACATGATTATTTCTTTGTATGGTATATTAAAATTGCAAAATTTTGTTTTTTAAAGAAGAAGTAGCTAATTCTACGGAACCAGTTATAATCATAGAACATAAGAAAAATGGTAGAGAAAACGGTCCCGTAGAAGATGTTATCGAAGGAGAAGCATCTGCACAGAGGTTACAGTACGGGCCATTAGGACCAGGAAGTCGAAGAGTTGCTGAAAATCAATCCAAGGATAGCATTGCACATACAGGTACTGATGATGAATTAGATAGTTCTGACGATAGTCAAATTTTAAGAAAAGGCTCTGTTTCTCAAGTATCATATAAACCATTAGAATTAGATTCAGATGCTGAAAGCGACTTAAGTGGAGCAGTTGGAAAATCTAGAAAACGTATTTCTGGTGGTAGTATCGATGAGACATCCAAACCTCCATTAGGAATTAAACCACCATTCAGCAATATACGTTTTCCCAATCCTGATAACTATGACGATCCTAGATTTTCTAGAAGTTCTAGGACAAGTAGTCCGAGCTTAGCGCCAGATGGTTCGTACAAAACTAATAGTTTTGCATACATGAAGAAAAATAAAGATGATATAGCTCTGTCGACTCCAACGCCAATGCCAACACCAGTGACAACACCGACAACACCATCTGTATCAGGAGGTAATTTCAATGAGGTTGGTATACCTCTAGTTGAGTCTTACGAAGCAACTGTGAAAGGTTCAACAAGTTCATTGAGATCTCCTACAATAATGATGGCAATTCAACAGTTGGATAGAAATCCTAGCCGCGAGCTACTGGAAGAGACTCGTTTTGTTTACAAACCTGTAAGTAACAACGAAGAAATAGAAGAAAATCGAAAATTCCGATTGGAGAAGCTGATGCAACCTATGGAGTACTCGCCGCTTAGTCGTAGACCACCTTCTAGAGATCAAGCTTCGTCAGGTTTTGGAAGTTTCCATGGTGATGTTTCAAGTTCGAGAGATAGTTTGAGCTCTAAATCTTCAACGTCAGGCCCGCCACCTAGAAAAGGCCCTCTTTGTACAAATTTGTAAAACAGATTTTTCGAGCATCGACACTGAAAGACAGTTTATATTTTTATATACCAAAAATAGATCAATATTTCATCTCTCATGTTCATCCGTCGGAAAAAATATCATTCAGAACGTTTTTAAAATCTTCAAAACATTGGAATTGTCCAATAAGTTATAGAATTTAAAAATGTTCTAAACGATATTTTGTTCAGGGGATGCGCATACATATTTAAAATGTTTTTTATTTAAATATACTTTTTAAAATGATAGACATCTCATATTACAATAACTTTTATCTCATTGATATCATTTGAATAATTTTATTAATATCAATATATGTTGAATATTAATTAAATGATAATGTTTCATTTATTCATAATTTAATTGTCACAATTTTTATATATTTATATTTTTCTTGAATAAATGTGTTTGATCAAAATTTTTATTTTCCTTTTCAAGGTGTTAAAAAGAATTGTACATTATATTTTAATAGTAAATCTTATAACTTGAAGCAAAATAGGTGTTTGTCAACAAGAGCACGTTTGCCTACCGTAGCGAGGACGTCAAAGCGTACAAGCAAACCTATTTGCTTATACTATTTTTATACGTAGCATATACTATTTTTTCAATCGAAGAGCGCTAAATTCTGTTTTTCCTCATCTAGCTATAAAATCTTCAAAAAATAGAAACCAAACAACAGAAATCAATTAATTATTTTCTATAATAACGTATTTTTTAAATATTAATTTAGTCACTTTAAATATTTGGAATTATACAGTATTTTTATATGGTTTTAAACGCTAATCCCCTTATTCGATCCGACCCTTCATTATTATCTTTTTTTTTTCACTTTTCTTAGAACTTCGATCTTACGAGAAGTAGTAATATGAAGTAAGTTTTTTTTTCAAAAAATTAAAGTAGAAATTTGATTAAACTAAAAATACATATGATGTATAAATTGAACTAAAAGATAAGAAGTTTTTCTATACAAGTAGAAGAAAGTTACATGTAATGTAAGATATGTAAAATATTAAAATTATTAATATTTTGAAATGTATCAAACATAAATTTTTAAAGACAGTTTATATTATTGTACAGAATAAAATCATAAAAATACATATTCTTGGGGCTGTATTTTTAATAACTATCTTAAAATATTTAATAAAATATCATTAGAGTGATTCTAATTTTTTGTTTTTTTCACGATTTATTACAGAGTAGATTTTCTTGCGCATTATTGAAATTTAACTTTTATAGATAATTATTTGCTATTACGATAACTTTTTTTTTCTATCAACAAGTCTTATTAGTACTTATGAACTAAATATTTTATCAAACTTTACATAGTAATTTCAGAATAAGAACAGAAATTGAGATTTTTCGATAAAATACACTTAATTATCAGTTCTTGGAACAATTTGTTAATTGAAATATAGCTAAATATACAGAGTAATACTTAGCTCCGATACTAACTATTTAGGTAAAAAAATATATGAAATTTTTATTTATCGAAGTCACATGAATTTGTCCTGTAGGTTCTTGAAAATAGAAGTTTTCGAATTTCTTCACTTTCAATGTATGTTTGTTGTTCGTTGTTTTCGTTAGTCGGCTTTCATATATCATCAGGTTCTTCGGGAATATCTTCAAGTTCAACTTCTTCGTCGAATATTTTTACATCCTTCACATAATACCAAACGCCAACGTCGAATACTGTTCCCATTGTAACAAAGCCTGTAAATGCAATTATTAAATAAAAATTTTTGTATATTTTAATTAATTACATATAGTTAATTTGTGAGACATATAATCTGTAAATACTAACTTGCTGCAGTGAAATTCAAGAGGTATCGCAACGTCTCCCCATTGTATAGCCAACAATTTCCTGTTCCAGAGCACGTTTTTCCCCACACGAGGCAAGTTTTATCTAAAAATAATAAAAATAGAATTATACATACATAATTATGACTATTAAAAATACTATGCTGATTGTTAAATCACTAACCAAGGATAAATCCGAAAAGAATGGGTGACGGAATGAATGCGAAAAGACTCATAATCGTTAAGCCAAAACCCATAGCTACAGTTTTGTCCTTCTCGTCTACGCATCTGACGGACACGAGAAAATTTGAGGCTCTTCCTGTCGCTCCGCTAAACTTTAACAGACAAACTACAGCCAGAAAGACATAGAATTTGTCCAGACAGTCTATCGTGCAAGCTCCGGGAACGGCGGAACCTAAACTATAAGGAACATGTGGATCTGAATTGGAAGCAAACGGATTATCGACAAACGCTCTCGTCACACTCTCGTTAATCGAGACTTGAGCGAAGACTTGAGAAAGACTAGGATTGACGCAGCTGCAGTCCGAGTAAACTTTCTTCCCGCTGCCGTCTACCTACAAAAGCACCAGATAAATTTCTGTCAATTATACCAATAATTTTTCGCAATGAATCAGCGAATTCGTTTACACAACTGACCTTGACCGTTTTGCAGCCCGCGTGACAGGCAGATATGAAGGTTTCACCGTTCTCCGAGCAGACAGGATTGTAGGTGACGTAGTCGCAGTGGCAGTGCTCATTGCAGGGCAGCAGAGTCTTCAGCGAGCCATCTTCCGTGACGGCAATCTGATTGTCGTTGGCCGGACAGCCCAGAAATGCATACGATATCATACCAGCGACCGAAATTGCGCCCACCATAACGTTCCAGCCAGCGAGATACCTCGCCCTCGGCTTGTACTTGGATATCACGAGACCAGATAGTAGAATACCGAAGGCGCTGAAGACTAGGCCGACCGTGCCAGTAATGAGCGAGGAGACGGATGCTGACTGCTTGTACTGAGTCTCGATGTACTTGGGCATGAAGATCCAGTAGGGCATGTAGCCCATGAAGTAAAACACCGCGGCAAGGTTGTTGCACATGAGAGTCGTATTCATCAACAAGCGCTTGAATGTCCTCATCATGTCACCGAGGGAGGCAGGTAGTTCAGTTTCCGGTTCCTGGGCAGATGTGTCCTTTATGCTGGCTGCCGATTTGTTACGCAAGACCTTGCGGGCTTGTGCGCGGGGCAGAGTTTTGGGAAAAAGGGCGATGATGCTGGCGAACACGAAAAGCAGGATCGCTAGAATTATCCAGCCGAGCCACCAGGCTCCTAGCCATCTGTGAAGTAATTATAGTTGCGATTGAATTATAAGTATTGAAGTTATTAGTGAAGAATATTATAATTGTTATTGTTTACGTTGATGAACTAACTAATTTAGTTAGACGAATTATGAATCTTAAAGTAGGTCGAAAGCCAGCTATAATTTGTTGTTTATACAAAATAAAACACTATATATATTTTTAAAACTTTCAACGAAGTAAGCTTTTATTTTAAATAAATAATAAATGAATGATTTTAGTTTATCTACCTTCGCCCTATTTAGCCAAGCAAGTGACTTGTTACCTTTTTGTCAATATCTTTTTTCCTTTTTCCTACTTATCAAATGATATGAACTGCCGAGAAGACCTCTGAAGGTTGCTACGGGTAGCCTCATACATTACTTGGCAACGTGTTTATGTTTTGGGTGTTTGTCATATTTCGTAAGGCTTAAACACCAAACACATATTCATTTTACCTACCAGACAGTTTATTAAGAGCGAAAAATCACCTAAAGAATCATCAAAATAGCATAGATCACCCGCGGTCCAAGTAGTGACGCGCCCAGCGTTGCTGAACTGCGATGATCGACCAAGATGCAGTTCCGCTAACTCATCAACCTGCCGGTTACTCCTACCATTCCACAACAATATTCCTACAATTGTGCTAGAATATTGCTACAATATTCCCAGAATATTGCTACAATATTCCCAGAATATTGCTACAATGTTCCCAGAATATTGCTACAATATTCCTAGAATATTGCTACAATGTTCCCAGAATATTGCTACAATATTCCTAGAATATTGCTACAATATTTTTACAATATTGCTACAATATTC
>UELX01005135.1:0-14853 GCA_900480035.1 Eupelmus urozonus | reverse complement strand
CAAAAACGTTTTTGTATTTTGGATACGGTAGTAATATGCTAACTAAGCGAATTCATTACAATAATCCTTCAGCAGTTTCAAGACATATAGGCAAATTAAAGGTATAAACGTTATCCTTCATAAAGGTAAGTGGCATATGATTATCAAAAGCTTTTATGTTAACTTTTATTTTACATTGTTAAATAGGATCATCGTCTTGATTTTAATATTTTTAAAAAACGATGGCAAGGCTGCATGGCAACAATTGTTCCAAATGCGGGTTCTGAAGTTTGGGGCGTTGTCTGGGAAATCGACGCTAGCCGTATGAACATTTTGGATAAACAAGAAGGTGTTCATGCTAATTTATACTTGTCGAAATATGTGAACATCGTTACTAGCACGAGAGAGACTTTAGAATGTAAAGTATATCAACAGTGTTACTTGCCTGAAAAGTATTTTGAACCGAAACTACTACCGATGGAAAGACAGCCGTCGTTTCTGTATTTGTAAGTTAAAATGAAACTTTTGCATATGCAGTAAGCGAAAAATATTTCCTAAATAATATAAAATAATGATATAAATAATATGTTTGTTAAAAATAAACGAAACGGGATCATATTGTTATGAGTTATGATTTAAAAAATAATTAAGTCATAACTTTTTTCAGGAATATAATAATAACAGGGGCTCAAGAACACAAACTTCCTGATTATTATATAGAATATCTTAAATCATTTCCACATAACGGATACGGTGGTGAAGCGCAAGTTGAGTAAGTTTTTAATTCTTATGACATTTAATTTCGATAAAATAATTTTATTACTAAATATTCATCGAAAAATTTACTTCGCAGCTTGCCTCTAACTGAACATTGACATTGGAGTTTCTGAAGATTATTTTTCTTTTTTCGTTATTTTTTGATACATAAAAAATATTGCGATTCACTTTTTAGTATTTTACAATATTTTTATCTTTTGTCTTACTCTCTTAAAGTTATGGAGTAAATCTATGTCAAAATTTACTCCTTAGCTAGATTTACTCCTTATAAGGAGTATATTTTAAAATTTATTCCTTGTAAAGAGTAAAATTAATAAAATAAAGAAATAAACTCTTATAATTCTTAAAACATGTAAAAGATATTTATCTACGTTAGTAAATGACATAAAATATATTTTACATATTATTTTGACTATGTTATACTCAATTTGGATAAACTTTGTGTTTTTAATTATGTTTTTATTATGTTGTTATTTCAGATAATTATATTTTTAATTTTGTCACAATTATTATTAATAATTACGTATATTTTATTATTGTTGGAATAGAACGAATGCCCATACGTTTCCGCATAGCTTATGTTTCAATAAACAGGCGAGACTGTGGGCGCTTGACCGTGTGTGTCCGCACGGGAGTCAGTCTGAAGGGTTCTGTCAATGTGTGAAGACGTGTGAGGCACGATTAAATAAAATCTCTTGAAACTAATTTTACCGTCTTCGAGTTTTATTCCGAATCCCTATAAATCCAACAATTATGCTACTATATTGAGTTTGTATTAAAATCTACAATAATAAAGGGAATTTATGTATCTCTATTTACAATAAAAATTCGACGATAAATTTTCTGAAAATTGAAAATTATTAGAAACATAAGGGTATGTACTATCGACTGATTTTCTTATTTTGATAACAAAACGGGTATCACAGTACTATTTACAGCCTTGTCGTTACCGACAATTATAATGAAAACCCTATTCTTTATGTTAAACTTTCAAAAAAGTTGTAGTAGGGTTGACTAAAAATTTCTTTCAAAATTAAAAATTAGCTAAAAAATGAGCTTGTGATAAGATTAACGTTACAAACTTCTGGCTCAACTTTCCTTATCAGAACAGACTAAAAGTCAAGAGATATTTAAATATATTTATCTGTAAAGGCAAGTTGTTTCTTATTTCAGAGATCTACAAATTTGTATTATGAAATGACCTTTTTTCATTATATTTTTAATTGAACGGATGTTAAAACTAATATCTTCGAAACCATACCTTCAGTATACTAGAAATACTATATATTGACTTATTGGATTTGGGAGAAGTGAAATAGTCAATAAAATATAAATATTTCAAACTTTTATAAAATGAAGGATTGTCTATCAAGGATCTGAAGCCTGGCTTAGTTTTGTAAGACTCTTTTATCGCCGCATTTTATATATTAGTGAAATTAATTTTTCTTATATACATTTCTAAATTTTTTGTTGGTTGAACAAGCGATTTTTAACGAATTAAATTTTTTCAATTCTTATTATGAGAAGCCAAATTTACCTCTTGTTTAATATACCATTAGCTATAGTTTAATCGAATTTAAAATATGCAATCATTACATAATAAATTAGAACATTAACTCCACATTTTTGTTTCAATAAATAAATAAAGTAAATAAAAAATGTAAAAGTAATTATCGTTGTATTATGTATTGTAAAATAAACGTGTATTATAGATATCAAGATTTTTTCGGTTATGAGGTAAGATGTTAAATAAGAATTTCAGGGTAAGATTCTAAAACTAAACAGGGGCAAATTAGAATATATTTTAAATGGAAAAAACTTAGGTAAAAATTACTATCAACACAAAATATTTTAAAAATATTTTATTATATCATTTAGTCATAAATATGTTAAAACATAAATAAGTTTACTAAAAAATAAATAATTATAGATTTAAAAAGTTGCTTTGGTAAAATCTTTTTCAGAAATATATTCATTTTATTTTTACTTTTTTTAAAAGTCAACAATCAATAAAAATTAAGCTTAATTTCTTAAGAAAAAGCACATTTATTTACATATTTACAATTTATAAAATAAATTTCAACATCTAAGCATAAATACGTTTAAGTTTACTTTAAACTGCCTCTTGTTGAGGAACGCTTTCAACGACGTTTTTCCTGGTGTTAATTGCAACAATAGCTCCACCGCCCATTTGCGATTTAAAAATAACCTTATTAATTTTACGTTCTTTAATATGCTTCTGAAATTTAGGCTCCTTCATAATTATTCGCAAAATATCATCTTCGTTCATTGTTTCCAATAGTCGTCGCTCAATCCTTAATGTTGTGAAATCTTTACCGTTTACCTGCAAAAACCATTCAAAAAATTCTGTTTTTTATTGCGATAAAGGAATCAATTTCATCACTAGAATATTTTTTATTTATAAACGTTTGTAATTTAAAATTCAACGTTAAAAATTTTTGACAATTTTGAAATTTAGTTATGAGAATCTCTTTCTAAGTAATAAATTTAAAATTCCAAAATTGTACGATTTTTTGTATACATTTAGATAACTTATATTACAATATTATATATGACATTTCCAAATAATTAAGTTTCTTTATTTGCCTATAAATTTTTTCGTAAAACTGAAATAGAATAATTTTTGGTAGAGCGAATAAAAAGCTTACAAAGTGGAAATTTGTTCCGCTGTAACGACAAAATTGTTTTTGAATTTAATAAATTTATCAATTTATCGGTATACCACGGATATAATTACATGCGTGGCCTTTAAATTGGAGTTCGATATTTCAAACAATTCCAACAGCTGATATTGTCTACTCTAATAAGTAGTCGCAATATATATATATATGTATATGCGACTACAATCTAAATAATTATAGAAGAGCAGCGGTAATACATTTCATGCTTTTAGATATTTTAGTGCAAAAATTGACTTAAAATACAGAAAATAAAATACTTCGCTTAATTGTGAAAAAATTTAATTCCCGCACTAAAAGTGATGAAGAACATGGAAAAATATCAATTTTTTATATACTGTTATAAAAATACCTTCTCTAATATAATAGAGTATTATTAATTTTTTCTTTATTAGGAAAATGTACGGAAAAATATAAAAATATTATTTTATATTTCATAGATCCGAATAACAGGATAAATTTAACGAAAACTTATTCATCAAACATTGAAAAGAAGTTCTAACAGAAAATTGTTGAATTTTCGAAACATTGGGATAAATATTCTTACAACATTATTGTATCATGATTTTACTTTTTTTGGGTAGGCAGAGATTCCCGAATTTTTTAGGAAACATCAAACTAAGAGAATTGCCCTCAAAATTGCATTGATAAATATTTTTTATCAATGAACTCAATACAACGCTTGCAAAAATCTATCATAAATGTTGTTTCAAGGTGCACGCTTTGGGACAATACAAATTAAAATCGTTTTGGTTACTTTACTTTTAAAATTCAAATGTTTACAATATGACGAAACTGTAATTGAAATGAAATATTTGTTGGAAAATTTTGTATTAGCTCCAGCTGGCGAAATAAAATTAAATATTGAACAAAGACGAAAAAATTGTATACTTGCTTATGATATGTTAGGCTATTATGTAAAGAAATAATAAATTTTTGTAGTAAAACTTTTAATACTTTTTTATACTACTAATTTTTTTACATCAATCTCATAACAAGGAATTAATGTTAGAAAAATATTTTTTATTTTATCTATTTTATTTAAACGCTAATAAACTAACCTACGTTAGAATAGAAGAAAAACGAGATTAAATCGTTATATCATTTCGTCTTTTTAATAAATAAGAAAATAAACTTATCAAATAAAAAAAAATTAAATATTATTTACCTTGACGCGAACTTTCAGTTTATACTCCATGTCAACTTCAGGCCATCTCTGCTCTAGCACGTCCTTGTCCCATTGTATTTCGCCATCGTCGACAATCCGGTGAGGCGCCGAACAGAAGCCGGCCCAAAGCTCGGACGCAAAGTGCGGCGCTATTGGTGCTAACATTATAATCTGCGCGGCGAGCGCACGCTCATACTCGCGACTGAGACCGACGCAGCGCATCGATGATTTCTTGATGTCATTAGTGAGACCCTGCATCTTTGAAATGGCAACGCTCAGCTGCTGTGAACGCATAATATTGAAAGTTACACCATGCAAATAGTAGTTGCGGCTGTCAAACATGTTATCGTCTTCCTTCATGAATTTTTCGTCGCAGGGTTTCGATTTGAGATCGTCAGTGGAGAGGCTGTTTCTAGCCTGGATGAAATCAAAAACCGTTTGCCAAAGTCGCTTCTGCCAGTTTAAAATTCCAGGGAAAGCTGCGATTGGAATAGTGAAAAAGATCAATAACTTATTTTATTAGAAACTTTGTTGTAAGAATAAACTTACTTTCTTTGCTCCAATTTCTATGCGAAGTCGGTGCAACATCGCCTAACATTAGTAACCTGACAGTATCAGTACTGTACTCCTTGAACATTTCTGATGGATCAACACCGTTGTACTTCGATTTGGACATTTTTTCCCACGTCGTAACGATAGGTTCTCCACTGACCTTTTCAATGTATCCATTTTCTGTACATGCAACTTCATGTGCTTTAAGATATTTGCCCTCTTTAGTACTGTAAGACTGACCCATGACCATTCCTTGGACTAGTAACTGCTTAAACGGTTCACGAGTGGGAACCAGACCCAAATGATATAAAAAGTGATTTATAAAACGAGCATAATAAAGATGCAGGACAGCTGAAATATAAAAATTTTTTTATTTTTAACCATTCTTTTCTTTTTTTTTTTGTAAATAAACAAAATTTTACCATGCTCTTTTCCACCTATGTAAAGGTCTACTGGTAGATAGCGAGAAGCTTTTTCCTTTGAAAACATTTCTTTCACATTTATAGGATCAATATACCTCATGAAATACCAAGAACTATCTACAAAAGTATCCATTGTATCAGTTTCTCTAGTTGCTGGGCCATTACATTTAGGACAGGTTGTATTCAACCAATCACCAGCATTTTTTAAAGTTAAACTTTGTTTTGTAGAAGATCGGTCTAGCTTGGGAAGTACTACAGGAAGTTGTTCTCTAGGCACAGGCTGACATCCACATGCTTTGCAATGGATTATTGGTATAGGTGTACCCCAATACCTCTGTCTTGATATTAACCAATCTCTTAATTTTGAACTGACTGAATAACCACCAATATTTCGCTCTTGAGCAATTTGAAGTATGTTAGAACGTTTTTCTTCCAGTTCTTGAATTGAATAAACTGGAATTCCTTCATATTTAATACCGACAGTTTCACAAAATGTAATATCAGCTTCAAACAAACCAGGGATACCTATATAATCTTCTCTAAAATCAGGATATGGAAGAGTTTCTGCAAAATCAAAATTATAAATGGTTAATAAATTTTTGTTATTATTGCAGTTCAAAGAATAAAGTACCTTTGTCAGTAACAAATACAGGTAACTCTTCATTTGTAAATGGATTTATAACTGTAGCATTTAATTTTCTTACTGGTTCATTAGATTCAGACTTTTCTATTTTAGCAAGGAGGTTCTTACTAGAGATTGCAATAAACTTAGCATTTTCAATATATTCTGGTTTATCAGTCCACAAAGTTAAAGATTTTGGATAACCAGTAATGTTAGAAATCAACTGAAACTCAATATTTGTTCCTGTACATTCTCCAATCCAATGTTGTTGAAGTTTAATGATATCGTTCCATTCTTTTAATGTCTTATCATTTAGACCTTCTAATAATGATCTATAAAATAAAAATAATGATAAAGGTAAAAGTTATTCAATCCTTTTCATTGCATATGTTTTAAACATTTAAGTACAAACCTAGCAAACACTGTAGTTTTGACAAACCATTGTCTTAACAATCGCTTTTCAACAATAGCACCAGATCGCCAAGATCTGTTATTCTCATCAACTTGCTCATCAGCAAGTACTGTTTGATCTACAGGATCCCAGTTTACAAATGTCTCTTTTTGATAAAGTAAACCATTTTCATACAATTTTATAAATAGTTCTTGAGTCCATTTATAATACTGTGGATCACAAGTAGATAATTCTCTATCAGTGTCAAATGTACAACCTAGTCTTAATAGCTGGTCACGCATATTTTGAATATTTTCATTTGTCCATTCAGCAGGATCAACCTGCCTTTCTATTGCAGCATTTTCCGNNGGTCACGCATATTTTGAATATTTTCATTTGTCCATTCAGCAGGATCAACCTGCCTTTCTATTGCAGCATTTTCCGCATTTTCGCGGCTATTTACTATCACAGTAAACGTTTTTCGAATTTCGAGTGTTGTCATTAAAAATGCCGGCATTTATATAGCGGACACTCGTAATACTCAAAAAACATCAGCATCATAAATGAGAACTAACTATCGGAATCGGAAAAACATTTAAACTGAATTAATTGAAGTTGATTAGGTCCCATTAGCAATGCATTTATCGTTAATTAAAGCTTTAATCAAAGAGAACACACTTTTTCCTTGAACTTGAAAGCTCGCACGTTTCGTCAACGTTTCAAGCTACATAAAAATAGATCAAGAATTAAGAATTTAAACTTCTCAAGCCTAAAAATAAGAAGCAATAAACACTTTCGCGCTGAGTCACAAATCACCGACAGCCGCACATATCAAAGTAAAGAAACGTAAATAAAGCTCCAAATTCACACTCGATCTGGTGCAAAGGAAGTCTAAAAAACAGAGGAGGCATTAAACAAAAATAATAAATACCGCCATAAGACTATAGAGGATACGAAAAGTGCAAGCACGCGTCTCTTTCATCAGTAGATCTCGATCTGATCCGTCTCGGCGTCGTCCATACCGTAATGCACCCACAACCACTTAAAAACAACAAGAGCTTGCAAGCTCACGAACGACAGGGTGCTCATAAAGACGAGGATCCCCGTAACGACATTGACCTTCGCCTCCTCTTGCGCCATTCTCTCGCCTTTTCCACACTATATTCCTCTCCGCGCGATCCAGCCGGCTTGACCTTCCGCTAGCAACTATCGTTCGATGAGCTTGCAAGCTCTCCTGCCTTCTTAGCGCGCAAAACGAATTAGCTGCTTATATGCTTACTCTATCTCTGTCCCTCCACGTGCTCTTCATGATTACGCGCGGGCAACGTGACTTTAGTGAACCGGACGCGCGAACAATCGAACGCCGAGTGCGCCCGAGCGCGACTTGAAGAGAGGAGAAGCTTGAGGGGCTGTATATTTATTTTTGAGAGAGAGGCCGCCGATCGCGCGCGCTTGCGAAATATTTATACGAGGGCAAATTCTTGAGCGAGAGCGAGAGGGAAGATGTGTGACTGGGAGGAGACGTCGATCACTCTCGCTCTTTGTTACGATGTTTAAGTGCGAGAGGAGGCGGACTGAGCCGCTGTGCTAAATACCGAGACGCGAATTTTCTTCCCTCGAAATGCCGGCGTTTTTGGTTTATTGCTAAGGTGGTTTTTCGACTTCGGGATTCCTGCCTGTGCTGGAGAGATATTCGAACAGGTGCTTTTTAAGTCTATATTTTGAGCTTGTACTTTGTGGTTTGGAAAATTTAAAAGTCAGATTTACCGTAATTACTCATCATTCTAAGTACTCTCGCTTTAGAGCTTTTTAGATTGTAGTATGGGAATATCTTATAGGTATATCTAAGTAAGTGTATAATAAGAGAAAAAATGGAAAAAATAAAAAAATCTTTAAGTTGAATCTTTTTTATAAATATGTATTGCTAGCCTATATACGTTAAAGTGTTAAATAAAAAATAATGATTTCCAATAAAGGGTATAATAGAATTTAAAATTTCACTGTTCAAAATAACAAAAAATAGTCGGTAACGCTTTGCTTTCGTTAATACCTACAAATTTTTAGTAAAACTTATTTTGATTTTTTATATCTTCAATGATATTTACATCCAAAATTTTTTTCAGTAGGACCTATATAATTACGATTTCAATATAATTATATATAAATCCGACTCAAAAGCCTTTTATTATTAAAAATTAATAAGCTAAATTAATTGGTAGATAACCTTTTTTATAAGTTCTAAACAAAAAAATTTTTTCATTGAGTAGGTAGTACATTTTAAAACCAGTGCGAGAAAGTGATTTTAGCCTCACGGGAACATTTGCGGGTGAAAAGGCCACGCGAGGTTGAAATCACCTTCTGGCTCAAGTGTCGAACCGTATTTTTTGATACAACGTTGCACAAAGCGAGATTTGGCACACGCTTTTTCATTCGAGCGTGCGCGAAATCGAGCTTTGCGCACGGAGTGTTAAAATACTATATAAATTTCCATTATGCATCACGTCCTTTATAAAAAATAAAACAAATGTTTGCAATCCTGTTTAGAAAAAAATGCCCATAAACTGTAAGTAGTAATTAAGGGACTACATGTAAAACCAAGGATACGAAATTACATTTCTGTACAGTGTATCGTTGGTTCTTAAATTCGACCCCTACATTGTTAAAAAGTTGACCATATTTTTGTTAAAAAACAATTAGGCTTGCTATTTTTCTTGTTTTCATTCTCTCAGTGTACAGCCGCTAGAAAACCAAGTTTTAATAAGTATGACTCAAAATCTATATTATTTGTTAAACGGTAATTGCCTTAACGCGACAGATTAGCGCTGGTTTAGGAAGTTACGTAATTCAATCATCCGAAAATTGCATTGAGATGATTCCGCACTTTTTTTTACTGAGGAAGCTTTATTGTCTGTTTAATGATTCAGTTCAAAATAGACCTAAGCAGCGTGAGGTAAAAATAAATTACTATACACTTTCTTTCAAATAAATTTATGGATTATTTTTTTTATCTATACAAAATTATATTCTCTTCCATTATTTACTTAAACAAACTATTGATAAAATAACATTGTAAATTCTTTACTTGTGTACACTGCGACTGAAAATCAATTTTTTATAATAATTTCATTTATTTATATAAAATTTAATCCATTTCCATAATAACTTTCCTATCTATGCATTTTATTTTTCTACCTCGAACTTTTGCTACAACTGGCTAAAACGTTTCTAAATGCACACGTCACAAAAAGGGGCTTGGCTCTTCCGTCAATCCCGATCATGACGAAATATGACAATACTTTGTTTGCTTACACTGTTTAATGAAATATCTTATTTTTTATTTGTTGCAATAATAATCACATATAAAGTTTAATTATATATAAATTTATTTTTACATAGTATTGTTTTGCTTCTAATGAGCTTTCACTCAAAATAAGCTTTCAACTTTTAATTATTCCAATTAATATCAAGTGAAATTTCACTTTATTTTAATTAAGACATTACTAGAATAGTAAAGTTATTCTAATTTAATTTTCTACGAAATTTTATAAAGTAAATATTTTATTAATGTCGAATGCTATAGATACTAAGAAAATAATTTAAAAGCAAACTTCAAAAAAGCATTCAAAAAAGCTCAATGTCAAATTTTAACGAAAAAAAAAATAGTATATTTTGTGCTACATAGAACGGGTGAGTCAATTTCACAATATTACGTAAAAATAATGAACAAGAATTATGCATGTAAAATTTGAGCTATTAGTCAAAGTTTTTGTATAAAATTAAAAATGACATATGTTTTGCATAAAATTTGACGCGGATTAAGTCTTTAATTAGTAACTTATTAAAACAAAAATATAAACGACGTAAAAAATTTGAAAATCGGCGTTACCTAGGTTTAATAAAAGGTTGAAAAATATATGTATGTACCTATAATTTTATATAATTAAGACTTTTTATAAAATATTAACGGGTGAACAAATCGACAGCAACGGCCTTTAATTTATTTCCACCGATATTTTAAAATCTGTAACCATAAAGTACAGAACCTGTAATATTCAATTTTTTGTGTTAGTTTATACTTAACTCTTATGATACTGCTCAAAAGTTCGCAAATCAAGCTGTCGCGCCCCCCAATGACAAAAGCCACTTACGTTCCGCTTATTCGAAACGTAAGAGAGTACATTACATCATAAACTGATGACACTAAATTTGTTTAAATTATATATTTAATTTTAAAGAATATTATTTTATTTATACTATTTCAAATTCCTTATTAACAAAGCAAAAAGTTTTTCTAATAATTATTTAATTAACGAATTTAAGAAACATAAATATACAATATAATTGTAGAAAAAATGATTACTATTATCATTCTACTATAAGCGAATCAATTACTTGGAATAAATACAAGATGCATAAATCATACGCGAATTTGGCGTGATTTACAATGTTTGCTTTGAAAATAAATTGTTTCGGTCTTGCCCGCGCGTTTTCTTAAATATAGAAAATTAATTTTAGTAAAATTATAAAAATCAGATGATATTTGAACATATATAAAAATGGCTTGCAAATCATATTTAGGTATTATTTCGGTTATTGCAAATCTTTTTTGCAGACAGCAGACAATCAAACATTCGATATTTTTTCATTAAAGTAAAAGAATTTGCTAATGTTTTATTACATAGCTTGATACTACGATAGGAAAATTTTCATCAATAAGATATTGCTTTTAAAATAGTAAACTTATAATTTATAAAATTGCAAGTTTTTACACTAAATTATGAAAAAAAAAAAAATAAATTTGTTCAATCATATCAATTGTAAATTTATGTGATAAAAAATTACGCAACAAATGAACATTTAAGCGATAAAGTCGGTTTAGTGAGTTTATTGCAAACTATAATGTAACCAAACTGTAGAAAACAACTTAATTAAACTAAAACACTCTCAAGCGTTTGTCGGCTGTAAGGTTATGTCAAATATTTATACCACACCAAATAGCCGTGTTTTGACTCCGCGATCAATTATCATTTCAGCCAATCAAACTTAAATCGCTGATATTTACCATTTTCTCTCCCATTATTTAACGAAACATCCGCAATCAATCCTGATCTTACGCAACGGCCGTGCAAAAAACTACGAAATCCGCAACAGAAAAAGCACTTGACACTCTGCCAGAACTGGAGTATTTCCTGTACTCAAGCAATTTAAAACTCCACAGACTCGTAAGCACTGTTGAAGTATAAAGCGGCAAAGCAACAGCCGCTTTTCCTACCGCAAAAGTCCTTTCATTATCAAAATAAACACTCTCTCGCGAAGGTATATATAACTAAAACATTACAAGCCAGCCGCTCCGGCTCGATCGATCGATCCAGCTTTCTGCTCGGTCAGCCGCGCGCGGGAGCGCTGCACTCTATAAATATACCTTAATCCCACAAACGCGGAAAAAAGCAAAAAATGATAAACTCACCGGCACCCGGCTGACGTAGTGGTACCTGCGGTGCTCCATTTTTTGTGCGCTCGAACGCGAATTGTTCAGCGAAAATAAACGGCTAAGTTGACGTTGCGTCCGGTCCAAGGTCAGGGTCTGTTATATGTGCGTGCCTGTGATCAGCGGGTCTAGTGTGTCGCCGATGCCGCGCCAGTCGCGAATGATGCCGGACAAGCCCGGAAGGCTCGCTTATGTATGTATACACGCGCAACTAGAGCTGCTATAGAGTCGCCCGAGTCCTAATGTTTATGTTAAACGCACATGGCTGCTATAGGTATACACGCGGAACTGCGCAATAAAAGTATAAGCGCGCGCAGCTAGGTGCTGCGCCGGCTCGTCTTACAAGTGCACTATAAAGTGCTGCATGTGCAATGGCGGCGGGTGTAGGTATATGGGGAGGGGAGCTTTTTGATAGTTCGCGGCGGATTCGAGCGGAGTTAAGATATAGTTTGGCGGAGGAACCTGGAGGATGCGGATTCGATGCGAGATCTATGACGTAAGATTTGTTGGAGTTTTGAATTTTAAGCGGGAAGATGATTAGCATGCGCGCGCGTGTCGCGGTTTTTTTTTCTCGGTTCTCCGATTTGGTCAGTCCAATTAAATTAATTAGCCCATTGTGATGTAATGAGTTATCGAACGCGCGGCTGCCTGTTTTTAGGTGGCTTATTGGTAGGCTTAGAGGAGAATTAGAGTGGTAGGATCGATAGGAGGGTGTAATGAGTTTTATGATTCGTTGCGGAGAGGTACGTGTTTTGCATACAGTTTTGGAATGGCTAAATTGTTTTTCGCGGAAAATTATGAGCCTCTCGACAATTGCATTTCGTTCGTATGTTCGTGCGTGGTTTAGCATTTTATGTTTGAAATAAAGATTGTATCTGAACCATTTCTAGATTTTTCAGATAAGATGCTTTATTACTTTCTACGAGAAAATGCTGTTTTAACCATTTAGTATATGTACATACTGTGACATTTAAATCACTACAATATTGATTTCAGAAAAAAAATGAATTCTTCATACTCCGTTCGTAAAGTTTGATTTCACAATAGCTTGCAGAAAATTGGATTTTCTAAAACTCTCACAGTTCACGTCGTTAGATTAAAAAATATGGTTCGATATCGCCCGATATATGAGCGAGAAGATATAGTTTGAACCACGCGTGATGGACTTTTCACCTTCGCCTCGCTTAAAGTAAACGTCCACACGAGGCTTAAATCACTTTCTTGCATTTATCTCGAAATGTACTATTTTTAAATGTAAATGCGATACAAAATAAAAAGAAGCTTTTAATATTTGTAATAATAATATCACCTATCCTTGTCTAATTTTAATTTTTCAAACTTTTCTTTTAAACAAATCTATCAAGACGCGAACATTGAAAATCCTTCAACTTTTGTTTAAAAAGCACGCTCAAATTAATATCTGTTAATTCTTTGATTTCTTGGTTGAAACCGTGTGCGCACAGTGGGTAGCTCACTTGATTGAAAAATAGTAATTTTCGTAACAAGGATGTAAAGTTTCACAGCCACGTGTGATTGCCGTGCAGTCTTTTTTTTTAGATAAAGCTTTGTGTAGGTTCATATGAAGCCTAGTGACTATAATATTAACTAAAGTTCGATTTTGAATAGCAACGCTTTTTCTGCTCCTTTTCGGAATAATCAGACAAAATAATCTTGTATTTTATTTTTAAGAGAATTTAAATCATGTATATTAAGTGGTTTATCTCTTTTAAATTTAGTTATCAGTAAAGGATTATTGTTAAATAGATTAAGATTAAAGTATTATTGTAATTTAAAAATATAAGTTTCTTGCATATGAAGTAAAGTACAAACATTTTGAATAAAATTAATTAATCTGCGGAAAAATACTAGATGGATTTACCAATCATCTGAACGTCTCTAAGGTTTTTTAATGTAATTTTTTCATTAATTGTGCATTAAAACATTAAAAAATATTTTATAAACACTGTGTGCGAAAATCAATTTTTTGATACTCCGTGCTCAAAGTCGAATAAATAAGCATTACCCAAATCTCGCTTTGTGCACATCGAATAAAAAAATGCAGTTTGACAGTAGAGCGAAAAGGTGATTTCAATCTCGCGTGGCCTTTTCACCCTCGTTTCGCTCAGCCGCAAACGTCCCCGAGAAGTTAAAATTACTTTTTGGTACTCCGTGCGCACAGCTCGATTTCGCGCAAGCCAGAACAACAAAGCGAATGCTAAATCTCGATTTGTGCACGTCGTATAAAAAAATACGGTTCACGAGCGAGGAAGTGATATCAATCTCGCGACGGCTTTTTGCCCTCTTTTCGCTCGGGCTCACACGTCCCCGTGCGAGGTTCAAATCACTTTCCCGCACTAGTATCGAAATGTTCTATTTTCACACTAGTATCAAAATGCCCTGCGCGTGCGAGAATGTGATGATTCGCACACATTCAACAGGTACAAGACATCGACTTTCTCACACCTTGTGTTTCAAACGAAGGCTCAGGTGATTCTCGACTCGTACGAGTTTGGCTTCCTCGCTTGTCATGCGGCAAACGTGCGCTAATCGAAAATCACTTATTTTGCATATTGGTATCAAAAAATAATATTATCTACGGAGATAGTATAATTTTTTATGATATATAAAATA
The DNA here is from genome assembly GCA_900480035.1 of Eupelmus urozonus. Taxonomy (NCBI): domain Eukaryota; kingdom Metazoa; phylum Arthropoda; class Insecta; order Hymenoptera; family Eupelmidae; genus Eupelmus; species Eupelmus urozonus. The sequence continues at coordinate 124 of UELX01005135.1, read as the reverse complement.
TTGTTCGCTACATGTGCGTTAACTTCTCATTCGCGTGTGAATCCGAATCGGAGAGCCGATATATCGGCTCGGTCCATGATAGGAACATTGTACATAGTTGATGGGTGATACAAGACATGAATTT
>UELX01005134.1:0-14855 GCA_900480035.1 Eupelmus urozonus | reverse complement strand
AAATGTATTATCTAAAACTAACACCTTGGTTCGCATAGATCAAGAAAGAAATTTATTTCTAATACCTCAAAAAAATACACGACCTGCGAACGATAACTTCTCTCTACATAAAAATTCAATAGAATATTTCATCGATAAAATGACAATAGTAAAGAAAACAATTCTTTCAGAGACTTTTAATGGTTGACGAAGAACAGGTATGGTTAGAAGTATTTCAATTATGTTTAAAAGTAGAAAATAATAACGATAATTTATTATAGAAGCAGTTCTATACACTCATGATTACGTAGGAAAGACTGATATAAAGTTTTTAATCTACTATCATTTGAAGAAATGTAGATGAAGTTTCCAAACTAGAACAAAAAAAAGTTAAGCAAAACAAACTTAAAATCTTTAAAAAATCAAGAGGCGCGTTAGCGCCTCGAAGGCAAGTAGGAGTTACAACTGTAGACAAAGCCTCAGAGGCAGCTGTGAGAGCGCCTCTTTTTTCAATGCACTTCTTAATTTTATAAAGACATTATGGGCAATTAGCAGCAACTTTTTGTTTAATTGTGAACATATATATTAATACTTTAAAATTTTGTCTTTAATCGGGTCTGAAAGTCAATTAAAAATTTAAATTTTGCGCCGAAATTTAGAAGACGAAAAATGAACTATTTTGCGTTTAAATGGCGTTCTATGTTATGTTCATTAGGGTCGCCTTCTACATACTTTGTTGTCATAGATCAATCACCGAATTAATGAATAGATCGATAGATCTAAATAAGAAGCGTCTATTAGGTCTATACGTTGATCGACTCATGACAACAAAGTGTGGCGACACGAATGAAGGACGCGGAGCAGCACACGGAACATAATAGTGTTCTTTGCGCTGTGCTCTGTATGCTTAGCTCCGACGGAAAAATATCGTTGTTCGCCATCTATTCATTTAATTACATCGAGGTTAAACGGAACAGACCTACTCAGTTTGAAAGTAATACTTATATAAGTTTGTTCATATACATAAAGTCATTTCTGCTCCAAAATAAGGTCTATTCTCTTTAACCTTTGTTTAATCAAGTTAGTAGATGGCGAGCAACGTTTTTTTTCGGTTGGAGCTAAGCACACGGAGCGTAGCACAGGCTCTTTTAAACTTAAAGGACTAGTGACGCCGCCGTGGCGATTTCATGCAACTAATTCATCTCTCAACAAGACGAGTTTACTATCTTTACTACATTATGTCCTCTGCGCAAAAATTAGATTTCGTTTTGAAAACATTGTGGACTTTAGCCAGAGCCTATTAGACGCGCATAGAGTCCCCGGCGTGACGTTGACATGGTTGAAGTTCGTTAACAAAGTAATTGTTTATCACTTAACTTAAAATATTAATTAATAATTTACAATGTCGCTGGCCGATGAGCTTCTGGCCGATCTCGAAGATGACGACGACACTATGGTCGAGGAACCGGTGTCGGAACCGCTCATTCCGACATCGATATCACATAAAATTGCAGCAGAAAAAGGTTAGTTTTTCATAATTTAATTGACGATATAATTTATGTAGATAATAGTTAAACTTATGATAACGATTAAATATTTTATTATTCTTGCAGATATAAAAGTTAATTCAGTTAGGGAACTGGCAAAGCTACGAGATTCACCGTTGATGCAAAAGGTTATAGCTCAAATTGAGAGATACAGCAAAGTTCTTCGTAAATCTTCTGATATTATAGGGCCGGTTGAATCTGACCCTGAATATCAATTGATTGTAGAAGCTAATAATTTAGCAGTTGAGATTGATACTGAAATAGGTAAGGTCAAAATATTATGTACATATTACAGATATGTTTGTAATTTACAAATTTTATTGCTTCTATTCATTGCAGAATATTTTATTTTTTAGCAACGGTACATCGATTCACAACCAGTAAATACTCAAAAAGATTTCCAGAGCTTGAATCTTTGGTAGTTGAACACTTGGAGTATTTGATGACTGTCAAAGAGCTGGGAAATGATTTAGATAGAGCAAAAAATAATGAAACGTTACAACAGTTTCTTACACAAGCTACTATTATGGTTGTTTCGGTAACAGCATCTACAACTCAAGGGTAATCATAATTTAAGATACATAATATCTTTAAACATATGTTTATTGCAAAATTAGAATGTCAGTTATTCTAAAGACTAATAATTTATATTTTATAGACAATTATTGACACAAGTAGAAAAAGAAGCAATAGACGAAGCCTGTGATATGGCAATAGAACTGAATAATATAAAACAAAGAATATATGACTATGTAGAAAGCAGAATGGCCTTTATTGCTCCAAACCTATCAGCCATTGTTGGTGCCTCCACTGCAGCCAAACTTATGGGTGCGTATTTATCTTTTAATTTCTTTTAATTATTCATTATATGAAACAGAAACATTCAATTTATTTTTCTTTTTCAATTTTGAAGGTGTTGCTGGAGGTTTAACTAAGCTTTCAAAAATGCCTGCGTGCAACATTTTACTTTTAGGAGCAAAGAAAACGACTCTTTCAGGTTTTTCTCAGGTGACGGCATTACCACATACAGGATTTGTTTATTATTCAAAAATTGTACAGGACACACCTCAAGTAAGAATAAATCAATATCATTTTTACTTAACAAAATTTGAATAACGCACAAACTTTTATAATAGTTTCTTTAAAATTAATTAGGAATAATATTCATATAAATATTTTTACATCAGGATTTGAGAAGAAAAGCAGCAAGACTTGTTGCTGCAAAGAGTACATTGGCAGCTCGTGTTGATGCTAGTCATGAGAGCACAGATGCTCATATAGGCCAACAATTACGTGAAGAAATAGAAAAGAAGCTAGATAAATTATTAGAACCTCCACCTGTCAAATTTGTGAAACCTTTACCCAAACCAATTGATCCAGGCAGGAAGAAGCGTGGAGGTAAAAGAGTTCGTAAAATGAAGGAACGTTATGCTGTAACAGAATTTAGAAAACAAGCCAATAGAATGAATTTTGCAGATGTAAGTTTTAAAAACTATTTAATAATAGAATAAAAATATAATAATTTTAGAATTAATTAATTTTTTTAATAATATAGATTGAAAGTGATGCCTACCAGGAGGATTTGGGATACACTCGAGGTACAATTGGAAAAGCAGGCACAGGAAGAATTAGGTTACCTCAAATTGATGAGAAGACTAAAGTAAGAATATCAAAAACGTTACAAAAGAATCTGCAAAAACAACAACATTGGGGTGGTAGTACAACAGTTAAGAAGCAAGTTTCTGGAACTGCTTCAAGTATAGCTTTTACACCACTTCAGGTATTTATCTTTTAATAAATATTAATTATAGTGTTTTCAGCAATTATTATGAAACCATAATAATTATAATTTTTCTTACTAAATCACAGGGCTTGGAAATAGTCAATCCTCAAGCAGCTGAGAAGAAAGTTAATGAAGCAAATGCCAAGTATTTCTCAAATACAGCAGGATTCTTAAAAGTAAAGAAATCTTGATTAATTCTGCTACATAATTACATTACAATTATTTGTTTTATAGTATTAATTTGTATAACCCTGGTAGAAAAATTATCTAGTTTTATCGAGGCCCCGATTATTAGACAGATCTAGACAGAAACTGGATAAATTTCTACCAGAGAAATTGAAGAAAAAATTATTTTCTGTATATAAGAAATTATATTGTAAGAATTTGAAGAATATTTACTTAAAAATGTAAAATGGTAATTTTTAACTTAAAAAGATTCAGAAGAATAGATTTAATTCCGTCATGATACATTATGTGTTTTCTTTATTTAGTTTTTTTCTTCCTGTTCAAGTAATTTACGCAGACACATAGGCGAGAGTGTTTCAGTGACAGATTTAATAATACTAATATTTTCTATTTTAATTTTAAATTTAATCGTGATTATATATCAACAAAAATAAAATTAAAAAATAATTATAAAATTGAAATTTAGTAAATTTAATTTGAATATTATGAAAGTAATTATTAAGTAAATTTTTACTAGGTAAATAAAGAAAAATAAAAATTATTTATAAATTTCAGTTCTGATTTTGCTACATATGAAAAAATAAAATTTACTTGTACCTTTTTTCAATTTGATAAATATTTATTTTATAAAAGTAATATTTTTCTAAAAATACTAATAAAAATCAATTGTAAACAAATTTGATTCTACTATTTTACTTTCTGAAATAATATTTATGTATAATAAGATCTTATATTATTCAAGCTTTATAGTTCATTTAAAATTATCCTTAAAACAATTTTTTTAAAAAGAAAAATTTGAAAATATAAATATAAGAACAAAATAAATTTGAAATATATTCTGTAAGATGTTTTTATGAAAAATTGATTTTTTCCAAAACCTGCATAAAATTTGTTTATATAGTTCCTTTTTGAAATAAATACATTTGATCTTTTTTCAAATACATTTTAAAATTATATACATAACTAATATGAAGTGTGAATGGTTTTGTTCAGAAAGATTGGAGAAAGGCTACCTTAAAAGAGTAAAAGCAAATCAAGTCGGATATAAATGATGATAGGTCTTTAAATCACGTAATTTAGAGTACAATGCATGTCAGTGATTTATTAAAGTACAATTTATTGTGCATAAGACACTAAATGTCTGGCAAGCTATTTTATAAAAGCAAAAGGTTACCTAATATACATTCACGTATCAAAGTTGTTTAATATTATAATAATAATGAATTTTATAAATTTTTATTTAAAATATTTTCAATTCTTTGATAAAAGTTAGCTCTTTTGTTATTGTCTTTCAACACTTTAAATATGTAAATTTCTGTTTTTTAAATTCCAAAGGTTTATTTTTATTAACATTTTGATCATATCTATATTGTACATTTAAAAAATAGTTAAATATTTAACCACCAATAAAAATACTGAAAAACCTAAAGCAAAATTTGCACAAAAGTTTAAATTAGGACAGTTAAAACAGAATATTTTTTTGCAATCATCTAAAGTGGCGCAGATAATATTAGGATGAAAGCGAAATAGATAATGAGGGTATACGTACAATGAGTATTTCTTCGTCGTGAATTCGCGCGATTAAAAAAATCTTAAGTAGGTAAATTTATGGGTTGCTAACACATTTTCACTTTACTTATTACTTTGCGCATGAAAGAAAATAATTTTTATATACCTTGCATTTGATTGGCAGTATGGAACTTGTAATGCCACATTTCATACTGCACAATAGAAAATAAGATAGAATAGAAATGATGTTTCAACATTTTTATTTTATCAACTCCAAAGCAAGTATTATTTTAATCTTGGATTTAAAATTATGTAAATTTATAGTAACTATTATTGTTGCTGGAAGAAATAGAGACGTAGAAAACGTAAATAATATTGTAATAAAAATACTTTTTACCTAGACAAGAGGTGTTAGTCAGATACTCAAGAAACATAAGTGTATTCCACAGTTTATTAAGTGACGATTGCATAGGAATTTTAAAAGTTCAGTATAAATATAGATATGAGTAAGAAACACAAAAATCTTATTTTTAAGTATATGCTGTCTGATAACACTGTTAAAACGTCAATACATCTAGTAACTTTTATAAAAGTAAACAAATTGCAATTTCTAATTTGTTGTTATAAACTATTTACTTAACTTTTTATGCAATTTGTTGGAAATGTCGTATTTTTTACTCTTGTATAATTTATTTTTTCAAATTTTTTTTTCGAATAAATCAGTAGATAGAATCATTCCAAATTGTGGGAAAATTTTTTAATTTCGAATAAATAAATAATAAATAGTGTTATCATAAATACTGTTATCTTTGTCTAATTTGAATTATTTAAACAATTCTGAGGAAGAAAACTCATTACCAACTTATTTTATTAATTTATTTAACATTTCGCGAATTATTTTTATATATTTCCGTGTACCTCGAAAAAATGCTCGAATCTTTGCAATTTGAAACGCTAAAAAATTTTTAATTTATAATAAATAATAAACAGTTGCTACCTAATCTTTTTACTTATGTAGGCTACGGCGGGCCGTCAAAAAATTTTACGCTATGAATAATTTTATTTCTACACGCATACATTTATTTATATTTTTACATTTATTCATAATTTCTATTTTCAAATTGAAACCAAATTCACTTTATAGCAATAGCTATAAAAATTTTCAAAATAAAACGATTAACATTTATAGTTATCCAAAAGGTAACAAAAGCTTATATATAGCCGTTTAGTCGAAATAATTGAACGCATCAGCGAAATTTCACTTGCGATTATCTTGACGATCCTGAATGGCTCTTTTATACATCTCGTTTCTTTACGTCACGATTAATAATTTCGCGGGTCCTTTCGCAATCTGCCGAGTGAAGTTGACGTTACTACAATGACTTATAATTAACTTCCTGATTGAAATACATCGGCGAAGTTTTATAGTACAATAATACAGCCGAGTCACGAAACTGCCTGCGACTTTTTAAAAATCGATTTTGCACTCTAATCGATTCTTACTCCTCGTTTAGCTCGCGGTAAACTGCTCCTTTGATTATTTCCCCTAAAGACTGTTTCTGAGATTTCCATCCATCTACACTCAAAAAATCCATATTTGAAAATGTCAACGAAAAAAAGCGTGCTCCGGCTCTAATTCAACAGCCTTTTTCTCCCACACAGACACTTACACACACACTAACATAAAAGAACACGGGGCCAAGAAGCGCCCGGCGCGAACGCACAGCAGCTGTAGTCGAGAATTGAAGTGAGAGGCGCATACGTCAGGCATCCAGCCGGCAATACGCCGGCACGTACGTTACATATAGAAAGAGAGAAGGAGACTTAGTAAGAGCTAGCGCGCGCAAGAGGAGAGAGAAGAAAAGAGAGAAAGAGACAGAGTTAAACGGGCGACTCGAAGCCGCAGGAACGCGCGCTCGCGCACACGCGGCAGGTAGAGCAGAAGAGAAAAACAGTGACACCGTGCGGCCTGTGTGAGTGTCCGATAATACAGCTATACAGTGCGAAATAGACTTAGTTTCCCGCCGATTCTCCCATCGTTCGCGCGATTTTCTCCGATTCCAAGATGGATCACACGGGATGTATTGGAACGCTTAACGCGCCGAACGCACCTGAGTAAAATAGTGGAGCTATACTCAGAGAACGGGAGAGGCGGAGAAATAATCTTTGAGGCGCGGTGAGAGCGCAGCTGCTCCGAGGATTTTTGGAGAAGGCAGAGCTCCAGAAGGTGACTGTAAGGGTCGGTTAGTGCGCTGAATAAACGGAGGCAAGCAGTAGTATATTGAGAGACATGGCGAGTTTTGACGATCTCAAGAACGAGTGGTCGATGCTGTGCCAGGACTGCACTAACTGTTGGACCGATAATGGTGAGTTTGCTGTCTGTTTTTGTTTACTATAGGTGTGTTTGGGGTGACTTTTATCTGCGCTCGATTTGTAAGTGTTCGTGTGATGTTGTTGAGGACTTTGGGGGAAGGAAGGAAAAGTGTCAACAGTGGGGACTTTAGAGTTGACAGATTTGAATGATTTGTTATTTGGGTACGTAAGTAATAAAGCTATCTGATTTTAAAAACCTTCTGTTATTGTAATTGAATTAAACTGTTGAATCTGACTTGTTTGAATGGCTCAAAGTTCTTAAAACATATGCGCAAACTGAAAATTTAAAATGTTTACCAAGTATTTAGTGAAACAGACTTTTGTGAATAATACTATTGGTTTTTACAATTTTCAAGCAGCTGCGTTTATTGTTTATGTAAAATGTATTTACGCGCATAAAAATACGCATTAATGGCGATAAAGCAGTTCGTTCTCCTGTTTATGTGGCTTAAAGACAACGCATTTCACATTTTTGAATAAATATTTTTTTTCTTAAATTAATTAAATTTACATAGTTTTTACAGGATCCTTTGTACAAAATTTGAATTAATTAAAACAAAAAGTTGAGGCAAATTTTAGTTAAAAGAACTGTAATTCTAAAATATTTACTTCTTCAACCTCGTAATTAATTTCTACAAAAACGTTAGCGACCAACGGTTCACTATGAAATAATTTATTTTACAACTGTATCGATGGTTCTTTCCTGTAACCATTACTAACATTACAAAAACTGGCTCCCAATCAGCAATACCCAGCACTGTCCCAGAAAAAAAACCTTAGGATTCTTTTATCGCAAATATGTCTGCTAGTAACCGTACTCATAACGACGATAATTCCCACCATTCGAATGCGAAGCCTTCTAGTTATTAATGGAACGAGTTTTCTGGATTACCTCGCGAAGTTTTTCGCTCCTACAACTCGTTTGCCCTCACATTTCTCGACTCGCGAGAATTTCTAGAAGCAAAACGAAAACGAAAGAAAAAAACGAAAAACGACCAAGTACGCCGGTACCATTGATAGACTATCTTTGCACTGCTTTTGCATTGCGCAACTTCACCATAGGTCAACGGTATTTTCAAAGCCCATAAGTATATACATTACGTTATTAATCCCCCTACATACAATAAGCCACGCAGGAGAATAGACATTAGGCAATGCCGCAATTCTTTGTCTATTGATGAACAAAACGAACGGTATCCATGTTCTCTCGCCGACGTGTGTTACACATTTTGTAATCCAATAAAGCTCGCCTCTAATCGCCCGATCTTTTGTGCAGCGGTGTCAGTTTTTGACGCCGCGCGCGGCCCACAGGGCTCACCTTTCATCGAGAACTTAAAGAATTTTTTAACAACTTTTTCCCCCCAGCCGACAAAACAGTTTCAACACCAGCACTATGCTTAGCCTTAAAATTTACCGATAACCGACAATGTCAGGAATCATTAGGCATTAAACTGAAAAAGAAGGTGCAGAGCTCGTTGCGCCTGTGTACAGTCTACTGCATTTCTCAAAACTCGCCGGGATGTATTCATCCTCTAGAAACGTGCCCGAGCAGTTTTGCAAGCTCCTAAACGTCAGAGGCTTGAAATGCAGTTTACACCTCTCGGAATCTCAATCATCGTCCGAACTCTGACACGGCATATATATACGCCAGAGCTAGCGCGCTAAGTAGAACGTCAAAACTCTCCTTGCATACTTACGCTTGCATATAATAAAACTAACGCGGCATGAAATTGCACTTACACCGCAAAGTCTTGAGAGCCAGAAACTCACGGAGAGGAGAGGAGTCATATCCGACTCCTTTTTCTCTTATCGCGAGAAAAGACTGCGAGTGTGCCGGGAGTAAAAAAAAGCCGTTGCTGTTTACGCTCGAGATTAGAAACGCTCGCTCGCGCGCTGATTTCCAAACGCTTTGGCGCCGTCAGTCAGCGGCTTTTCCACGCGTGCCGCATATATACAACCGACGCTTTTCGCAATCGGCCAATTAGAGATCGGTATACAGGGGGATCTCAGCGCTTATCAGCGATGTACACGCGCCGAAGAAATCGAGAGGAACGTGCATATGTAACGGTGTGCTATATCTCCCTGCGCAGCTTTTATATACGGGGCTGCCTCTTGTATTTTCGAGCACGCGCTTCTTCCTATACCTCGGAGCGCGCGGGAGATAGCCTCGTTTGTTTGGTAAACACGTACGGGGCTCTCTTTTCGTCGCGGGCTGCCTTTTCGCTTTATCTGGGAGAGATTTTTCGTGCGGCGAGTGTGTGTGAAGTGTAAGAGAGCTTGGAAATTCTCGAGGCGTGCGAGAGTTGGGACATGACGTCAGGTGGCTCGAATGTTTGAGCGAGCTGGAGAAAGAACGGCGCCGAAATGGAAATATACGGGAATCGCTAAAATAGCCGCGGGAGCTGGCGGCTTTGGAATGTCGAAGTGGATGTGGCCACGAGGTGCGGCTGGATTGTATCGCGGTGAGGCGGTTGGTTTTGAGTGAGGACGGTTTTGTCGGGATGGCTGATGGATTTTTTTTTGCTGGTTGATGGCTCTTGGCGAGTTGCGGGTATTTTGGGGTATGATTGTGGCTTTGTTGTCGTGATTTGGGTGAATGCTTTTTTAGATAATGTAGAAAATTGATGATGAATATTAAATATTTTTACTGTGTAAATTTAATGCAGATGTGATTGAAGCGCAACTTTTTTATACATACATTAAAGTAGAATAATGCTTGTATCAGTGGATGTAATGTAAAATTATATTAAGTTTCATGAAAATATTAAAAACTTTATTTAAATTTTGAATTTTGTAATTGTAAATGAGTATTCGTTTAATGCAGGCATTGAAAACTTTATTTTCAACACATATATACATTAAAAATGAACAATTTGAAAGTTTTTATACAATATTATTCTACTTTTAATGTACCTTATTGTAAAAATGATACTTTTTTATTCTATGGCATCTGAAAAGTACTAATTGTAAAGTGAAGCTCTTTTGAATGACTGCAAGATCTATTGAATCTTGTAACATAATGAACAAATTAATTTTTATTCTTTTTAATTTCAAGGTAACAATTACGCACTAAACTAATAATATTGCGTAAATATTTAATGAGAGTATGCAATAGTATTAAGCGTAATAGTATTGGCCCATATACAACATCATTAGTTGCATTAATGAAAAGATAATGATGTTTTCAACAGATCGTTTGATAAATCAATTTCTATTTATCTTTGGATCTATTTTGAATCTACCTAAAGGTTAACTGAACTTCTTTACGTAAATCTGATATTTTAAAATTACATGTAACAACTAATATCGAACAATCTCAAAATACAAGCTTATGAAATTTGTGAATTTTTTTAAATATAGACTCCGTAAAATCAAATTTATCAAACATTCATATCCAGACCATCAAACGCGCAGCAAACTATTTTAATCCGTGCTACTTGCAATCATTCATATTAGGCAAAAGGAAAATTTTCAGCTCCATTAATCTCCGCTAAATACAAGCGCTTAACCACCGACTTTTAAAAACAAATTACTACCTTGAACCCTCTAATTCCCCATACACAGCCTACTAATTTAACAATATAAAACGCATCACTGAATCTCCACTACACTTGCGCATCCAGTTCGCTTTTCCCTCGAAATAATTCAACGTTCCATTGTACGTGCGCTCGTACTATTACATAAACGAATCACCCACTTTTGTTTTAATAACGAGTTTTTGCCCGTTTCTTTTTTCCCCCATCCAGAAAACGACACTTGCGCGCGGGAAAATTTCCTCTTCGGCGATCTTCTCGCTCGCTTATATATAACCGCGATACATCATATGCACAATGAATACATACGTACGTGCGCCCAGGTGAAATTCTCGGCTCGTTCAGGCAGCTCGTTACTTTAGACGCCGGGTTGTATAACCACCTGTTAGACTCGAGTGCGTCGCCATATATAGGCGCGATGCCTCGGGAATTGGAGCGGGCTTACCTGTGCTCTGCGGCCTTATTACGACTGTGCTTTTGAACGTCTTCGGTTTGGCGTGTGTGTGTGTGTGTGTGTATTTGTATGGGCGAGAGATGCTTCTTTTGCGTTTTTCTCGCGTGCCGCGTTTCCGTCTCATTATTTTCATTTCGGATTGAATGACTTTCTTGCGGGGAGAGCTAAGGAAGATTTAGTTGCTGAGTAACTCAAATCGCTGAGATTTTTTACCTAAGATTCGTACCTGGAGCGAGTGCATTGTATGCATATTTCTGCGGAGTTTAAATTTATTGTATAACACTTTTAAGGTTCTGGTGTAAGAATTATTCTTCGTAATAAGCGCTGTTTTAACATTTTTGAAAGCAGTAATTGCTTCAACAAATTCAAGTGCTTGTTAACCATTTTGTTTATTTTATTTTATTTATTTTTTTTTTTTTTGAGAAATACTAATATTAATTTATATATTAAAATAAGATTTTTATATGTAAAAATTTAATTGACTTTTTTTAAGTTGATTCCTATCAAACTTTAATTGGCAATAAATTAAAAGTTTTAAGCTTCATTTTTTTCAAGTTAGAACTACTGATACTTAAATAAGATAGTAAACCATATTTCAATCAAAGTCAATGTAAAAAAATATCAAAACTTGGGTTCATTGAACGACACAAAAGATATACATCTACGAATTTAAATAGTGTGAATAGTTTAAAATACTGATTACAAGGCACAATTTATGTTTATTGTCAAGCAAGGTATTAGATTTTGCATCATTTTTGTTCAATGAACGTCAGTTGTTTTTTTCTACAGAATCTTTCAGTATACTATCTAACAAAAAAAATTAGTAAAAAATTTTAGTTATAATTTTTTTTTTAATTATAATACTGTATCGAACTATCGTCGAACAAAATATTGAATTGATATATTTTTTTATATTCTCTAACAAGAAATAGCATAGCTATTTGACTTGGTTAATATTTGTATTTTATTTATTTTTAGCTTGGAAAATTAGGTTTACACCTGATAATCATTAAGAACAACAATAGCATATCTTATCTTATCAGAATATAAAATATTATAAAAATACTATTATATTAAACAGTTCATTACACAGAATTGAACTTCGAACTCTCCGTGTCACAGCCCAGCTTTCACCTTCTACTATCTGTATTTTTTGTTTTATATTATAGGCGCAGGCTTGATGTGTACATAAATTTACTGACATTTTATTTTCTAATTTTAAAATATTTTATCAAAGACAATTTTTGTGAATAAAATAAATTAGCTTTTAAATTCCCATAACTACCTACTACGCGTAATCTAAGTCTATCTAATTTCATTAATATCCCTACTGCGAAAACTCACGTGGGATCTCACCTAAGAGCTCACGCCAAAATCTCATGTAACCAAGTTTGTGAAAAAGCCAAGTCTCGTTATCAATAAAATTTCTAAGTTTCAAGTTGAAAAAATTGGTTACAATCAAGATTTCTTATTATTTTTAAATAATTTCGACCAATCTAGCTAGTCAAAAAATGATATTTTTTGGACTTTGATTTTTTACGTTTCGTAGCAAAATCTAAGTCAGACTGTGCTGAAATTTTTAAAGTCCCAACTAAAAAAAAAGAGTTTATGGATTTACGTTTGTTTTTTATTTCTGGATATTCTATACTGACCTAGTTTATCGAAAAATAATATTTTACCGATATCTATTTTTATTTTTCGCAACTCATAAATAATAATAAAAGAATCACTCATTTACTGCGTTTTAATATTTTTATTTTATCCAAAATAATTTTTAAAAAGTAATAACAGGCTTTATTATTTGAATTCTTTTGTGCGTTTGTCTCGTATGTGTGTGCTCAATTTTGTAACGCTGTCTTTAATAAGAAAATATTTTTGTTCGTCTGGCAGATTTTAATACCTTTCATCGCTGTCGATAAAAACAGTAACTTCAGCTGTAAGCAGAAAGAAATTGATAGTATTATTACCATTATTCAGTCACTATAATGTAATTAATAAGGAAAACATGGACTTTACTTATTTAAAAACAATTCCTAACTTTTTTATACATTAAGCATATATTGCTTATTTTCTTTTTCCATGTGAGAACGGCTATTTCTCTGATAAATTTGGATAAACCTTTTTTTTTAATCAAGGTCAACGTGCTTTCTCCTACACTTATCCCTCTACCCAAATGTACCTAAGAATGAAAAATATAATGATTTAATAAACTATTGTGAATATAATCCGAAAACTTAAATTAAAGTTATATTACCTTGTTATCAACAACTCGTGTAGATCAGGGGCCGCTAATGCGTGAAATACAACGAACTTTAAAAGGGAACCCAAAAATTATGCTAAAGTTTATATGGAAATCCAAAAATTAGGTCTTAAATGTTAATAATTAAATCAGTTTAAAAAGTTTTTATTGTAAAGATTTTATGTTTTAAAAGCAGCTAACAGAATTCATTTTTTAGAAAACTTTTTAATATGGTACCTTTTGACCATGTATTTTGGTGCATTTCTGAAGCAAAACAAAGTTGCAGTTCTTAATTTACTGCAAAAAAATTTGGAAATCGTTTTTTCCATATATGAGTCCATATATGAATAATGTATAATTGCAGCAGATAAAAACCTTATTTTACATTCGCTTTTAAGATACAAAAAAATTGAATAAAAACAAAAGATCAGAAAAATGCCAAAATCATGTATCTGCGACAAAACTGTTTTTTTTTTTTTTTTGTTTTAAAAATTTTATAAACGTACAAAAATCTCTTCACATGTAAATTTTTGAAAAAATTAAAAAGTTTTCATTCGAACTTCCCAATTTCTTCTTATTTTCACTTAAGTATATTTAGGGGTTAAAAATAGCTTAGACCCAATTCAGCCAGAAAAACAGCAGTAGATAGGAATAAACCAATAATTAAAGTCCACATTAACCGTCTAGAAAGTTGATCCTTCTCTGATTTTTCTGCCTCTTCTGCTTGCTGTTCAATGTTATTTAAATTTTTTCTTAATTTCGTCCGTGCCCAGCATTCATATTGGCGTATTCTTAAAAAAATTTCGCGAAAGCGCTCCATTATTGGAAATCTTTGCGCAAATGCGTAATACCTTTTATAACACCCAAATACAGGCTTGGCTATTTTCATTATAGGCTTTCCCTTACTATCACGGTATTTGTTGCTGGCATCCTCTGCATATTGCATTGCCAACAAGCAAATTATCTGAGCATTATTTCGTAATCGGTCAATGCAGTCTCCCTTAGGACTATCTGCCGAAAATAATGTAGCCTTTTTCATCAAATTCAGAACTCGTTTGTCATCGTTCCCACTTAAAATAAATACAAAGTTCCACTCGTGCACAAGTAAAGGTAATTTAGAGTTTTCGATATCCTCTATGGTATCGAAAGACTTCTCGCGATTAATAATACGAAAACTCAAAATTGCATAATAAAAAATGTTAACGTAATACATGGATATGATAACAAAAGTTAAAAAAACAATTCTATCAGC
>UELX01005133.1:0-14857 GCA_900480035.1 Eupelmus urozonus | reverse complement strand
CTCTCTCTCTCTCTCTCTCTCTCTCTCTCTCTCTCTCTCTCTCTCTCTCTCTCTCTCTCTCTCTCTCTCTCTCACACCAAAACTTTGTTTTGCTTTCTATGAACGCAGGTGTCATGGGTGCGACGACAAGACAACGGGGAGAAGATGAACTTGTTGACTGTGGGACAACAAACGTACACTGGTGACTCGAGGTATACCGTGGAATTTCAGTATCCTGACAACTGGCGTCTTCAAATCAAGTACGTCAATAGTAGCGACGAAGGCCAGTACGAGTGCCAGATTAGTACCCATCCGCCAAAATTCATCCACGTTAATCTCCACATTAACGGTGAGTATTTTGTAATGCTTGAATGAAGATTTTGTAATGCTTTAGGTTTTATAGTAAAAAAAAAGTCGTCAAAAAATAAAATATTAAACATTTTAAAATCATCAAGAGATCATAAATATCAAGAATCCGATCGCCTGCAGAAAACAGTCTTAGCTCGTATGCAATCCGTGACATTATTATACTATATTTCTAAATAAAAGCACAACATAAAAGTTTTAAACTTTATAGCCAAAATTAAGTTTTACTAATTAGGTACAGAAATTAAATTATTGTTTATCTTTTTTTCTCGCTCTTCTTGTCGAAAATGCATTCATTGGTTGTGGCAGCCTTGCGTGCGTTCAAGATCGAAAAACTTTTGCCCTCTTCGATGTTGTATATGAGTGCGAAAAGAAAAGTTGTTGGCAGTGCGGCAGTTTAAAGTCAAGAGTTGCGTGTGCGGGTGTGTGTTTGTATGTGAGTGTGTATATAAGAGAGAGAGAAAGAGAGAAAGAGAGAAAAAGAGAGAGAGAGAAAGAAAGAGAGTGAGAGAGAATGTGAGATCGGCATGGAAAACAGGTAAAAGCCGAGCGGCTGCAAAAGTCAACAAGAATTTGCAATGTTACGCCGGAAAACAGCGAGATGCCCGATTTACCAAGTTTTCAGCGCGAATGGATTTCAAACATTGAATAGCACATTACAGATGCGTCTGCCGAGACGCGCGGGCTGCTAGCCATTTTGCTGCGAGATAGAGGCTTGATGGATGCACTTTCAAAACGTTTAAACATACGGATTGCGAATAATGGATTTGATATTTCAAGAAATGGAGGTCTAATTTCAAATTATTTTTTCGAACAGAATAATTGTAAGGAATAAAATTTAAAAAATGTATGAAATATATATATTTTAAAACATTATAAATGAATTAGCAATAAAGAAATAACATTAGGGGGGGGGGGGTCAGAAAAAGGCGATTTTTTAAGAATTTTTTTAGAGTATACCGTTGAAGCAAGTTTATTAATATAAATGTTATAGAATAAAGTATCATCTTAAAAATATTTGATTAAATTTTTAATGAAAAATATTGATTTTTGAGTCAATGGCAGCAAATTTTTTTCTCAAAAATTTATCGATAGAATGAATTGAAAGTTATTTAATCTAGATACATTTATATTCTACATTACGATAATTTTTTTCAAAGCAATCAAGCGTTCATTTTATGAGTTACAATCATATATAGCTAGTTAAAATAAAATAAACCCAATATCCATTAGTTTTTCTGTCGTTACAGCATTGACAAGTCTAATTTTCATTTATTTTTTTGTCGTTACAGCACCCTCGGTGAAAATAATAGACGCCATTGGGGAGCCGCTGAGGGATAAGTATTACGAAGCCGACAGCACCATAGAGCTCCTCTGCGTCGTGCGCCATATAGCCATGCAAATGCAGTACAGCGTCGTCCAATGGCTCCATGGTAACCGGACTCTGAATTATGACACCACCAGAGGAGGAATTAGGTAAACGCGAATAAATTTCTCATATGCACGTGCAAGCAGCACAGAGGCAGACACTGTCATCCGTGTTCCGCTGGAATGCCCAGCTAGCAGAAGTGGTGAACCCCATGCGTGTTGTTCGACCGTTGCTCTAGCAAGCCTGTCTTACCTACGGTCCTTATCGGTTCCGAAATAATTAAACCAATAGGACCTATAAATGAGGCTAATTATCAAATAATATCCTAACACGCCCTAAATAGTTATATATTGCATATTAGTAATATATCATGCATACTAATTTGCAGTTGTATGCTTTTCCATAATAGTTAATTTTTTTTTTTAATTTTAAAGAAAAATATGAAAGTAATTTTTATATTTTCTTTATTTAACGTAGAACTAACATAAACTCGGTTACACGGTTAAAGTTGAGTTTTAAAACTCTTTTAATCTAATACTGAAACTAATATATATTATTTGAAGTAAGAGTACTTAATTTATAGAAATCTATACCACGAAGTACTTAATTATAGTGATATTTTTATATTCACCCATTACACTTATACTAGTGAAAAACGGCCGAGTTGGTAGCACACTTCGTCGTGTTGATACACACAAGTGGCTAACAGACAAACCACCTAAACATATTACGAGCAATAAGATTTTCCTCAGTTAAAATTATGACTATATATTTTGAATTTAGGAAAAAACTACTCAAATCGACTGTTTTCTTAAATAATGTACCTTATCTCCCTATATTATATAGTTATATCAACATTTTTACGATTCCGCTCCACTTCTGCACCCCTCCATTCCCCCCACATTCACCAAAAACTAATTTGTTAAAAAAACGTAGAATTTACGTTATTTTAATTTTATTTTTGTCGGTTATACCACCCCCCCTCCTCTCTACTGCACCTCATTGACCTCCACAGCCCTCCACAGGATACCCATAGCCTCCTCCACCCTGTATTTTTTGGAGATTATTTAATAAAAAAATATATCTTTATTTTAAATATAATCTAGAGATTAATAAACTATTAACCCTTTTATTCTCACTATAACACAGGGCTAAGACGAAAATTTCGGATGTGGGTATTATAACAACTTTATTTTCATGTATTTATTGGAAAATAGTATATAGTGGCAACAAGGGTGTAAAGTTTACTTCTCGCAAAAGTCTGTGATGCGTAGTGTGAAAAGTTTCCTTTTCACATTAAGCATCAGGGGCGAGTGCGTTAAGTTGCCGATACGCACAAGCCATCGATGATGAGAGAAAGAAAAGTAGCACCCGTGTTGCTTATGATATTTTTTGCAATTGCTGTGCAGAAAGTTAGTACGCCGAATATCGTACAAATTTTTTGTATAAATTTAATAATAATAAAGGAATGTCAGTGGGCGGTTGGGGGGGGGGGATGTTTCTGCGTCAATGCATTATTTATAAACTGTTTAATTCCTCTTAAAGTTCATTTTGGAAGTAACAATTCAGACAATGCGACAACTTTTGCAAGGGGTAAATCGCATACAAACAAATTTCTAATTATGTTTTTTACAAATTTTTTTTTTCTGTTTGGCTAATCAAGTTGATTTTAGTTTTCTACAGGCAAAGTAAAAGCAATTCCAGTTTTTAGTATTTTTATTATTATTTTATCTTTTTTTAATGAACGATTACCAAAAAGTATCTGGTTTTATCCCAGTCCTCTTTACTTAATCATATTAACGGTAGAAATTCAATCATTTTTCTGATATTAGATTGCTAAAGCTATGTAATTTCTTGTTTGTTGCAAGGTTGAATTAATTAAAAGCTAGCAGCTTATTATATAATAATACATATATTTTACAAGAACAAAATTTTAGATCTTAAATTTACAAAGTCAGCCTGTTTGATAAAGTGCTGCATTATCTTTTTAATATTACACCGAAAGAGATTACGGTGATAAATTGTTTATTATCTAAGAAAAAGTGTGAATACAAGGAGAAAACAGTAAATTTAGCTTATAGACCATCTAAATGTTATGTAAAATAAACAAGATCCACCATATAATTCTACGCGCATGGCAAATGCGTTTTTAACTAAGGCTGTAATCGTCACAACTCCTATAAAAATTCGCTCGCTCGCTCAAGTTATCTCTACGCTCACCTTCATTTTATTTCCCTCACTCTCACCTCTTTACCGATAGTGCCATTAGAGATAGAGCCTTTTCTCGGGTCATGCATGCCTAAGTCACAAGTGTACTTATACTACTTGGAAGGAGAATTCGAGGATGCAGCGACAATGATGGTAGGTCGGGACAACATTTGCGGTGCGGTAATGAAAGGAAATTTCATCGTAGCTCTCGTGCAGTCCCCTAAGGGAGTGAAAAGGATGTTTAGTTTAGTGTGCGTACAGTACAGTGAGCGTCGGGACTTCTTTAAAAATGCATTACTATCATACGAAAATCAAGTTTACGCCGGTGCAAAAGCACGTGCGGCTTTCTACTAGTACATGAAATAACTTGAGTTGATTCGATATATTTAAAACAAAGATAGTTACAAAACCTAAGATTATTTTTAGAACATATAGAGATTAGTTACATTATAATCTAATTTTTTGATTTATTATGAGTTTATGTGGGCGCATTATTGTTTTTGATTTAAAAAAAATAATTCTAATTATTTTTTTTTTCATTACAAAAAATATTCTATGAAGCTTATATTATATTTGCATAAATTGAGATACACTTTTATTGATTATATAGCCATTAACTTCTTCAAACTATTAAGGAGTAAAATCTGTACTAGTCTTAAAAAACTAAGCATTTTGAGTACATAATGTCGATGAATTATTTATTCAGTATTACTTTCGTAAATAGAAAAATATTGTATGTTCTATGCATAGCAGTTCTTGCTTGGCAAAAATTCACCCTTATGGCGTGAAAGTGGATTTATAATAGTCAGTTCTATCAAATAAGATGTTCTCCATAGCACAGCAATTATACACAACGGAAAATGTTAGATTTAATTGTAATCAATAAATTGTATTTTATTTTTTTAATTTTTTTTTTGTCCGACTAGAAAAAAAATGTTTTTGTGTTTAATTATATTGAAGATGATTATATAAAAGAATAATAAAAGTATGCATTGAAATTTTTATTAATTTGTATCTTTACTAATTTATTTTATTTTTAAAATTTTACTCTACACAAATCTTAATTTTAAAAAAGCACAATAGGCTACTTTCAAAATATGATCCTTGAAAAAATTTCTTCACAATCTTTATTTTGAAATATCTCGAAATCTAAAAATTCCATATATTACCAATAAAACAGTGTAACCCTACCCAAAGTTAGCTTTTGATAATCAGAAAAAGCAATGAAGTTTTGCAGACATTCTTACGTTTAACTGAGATTAGAGAGATGAGAGAGAGAGAGAGAGAGAGAGAGAGAGAGAGTATGTATGCATAATTGAAAATCGTAAATTAAGCGCTCGACACTCAACAATTTCCATATATAAAACTGTAATTGTAGAGCCCACTTAACCGCTGCCGACTTCCTTGAATTATTTGAATGACTGCACGAATATGCATATGCAAGGACGCTTAGGGCGTACGTATGTAAATGTGACCATATATCGCAACACAGTCATCTCAACTTAATTAGCTGGTACTTAAGTTGAGAGTAGATAAACAAATGAGCAAAGAATGCAATTTTATGCATATTCGGTATGTGTGTGAGTTTATATATATTGTATGCGTGCACTTGGACGTGTGGCATGGGCCATATTCGAGACTTTAGGCTTATTCGACAAAACGCTGAGAAATGTATCTCATATTTTGAATCAAAGAATCGATCTGCAAAATTTTATCAAAATATGTGATCCGGAAGTGAGGATGAAATTAATGCATACAAAAAATTTGTTGAAGATTTATTAACCATTTTTTAAGATCATATAATCGATTTAAAATAAAAATTAAAAATTAAAAATTTTCACCAATACAAAGCTTTCTTTCTTTGAGAAAATCATAGACTAGTTATTGTAGCTAAGTTTAAAGTTTTGCAGTATTCACAGTCTCGAATTGCTCTACCCTGTAGGAGCAAACGATGATGTTGTAATCCAGAAAGTATGGTCTGTTAATATTTCTATGCTTTTTCAAGTAATTAAATTTATTTATTTAATTAAATCAACAATGGTTTCGATAAAAAAATACTTTAAAAATAACGTAAAACATTGTCAAATCTGTGTATTTATTCATAATAGAAAATTTTGTGTTTTATGTACATTTTTTTTAAGAAAACGAAAAAGTCGATTTGTGTAATTATTACGTAAAATTAATGTGTATAGTAATAATTTTAATCGAGGAAAATAGTATTACACACAATATATGCAATTGATTTTGACTCGTTAAACACATTATAAGTGTTTCAATTTGAACGGGTATATAACCATAACGGGTATATAACCCAATAACCATATTTTCCATAAATATTTTTAACTATTATTATTAATGGTATGGATAATATTTCAACTATTATAACAAGATAATTTCCGATCGAATTTAAATGACTGTATAATAATTTCAAAATCCGTAATAGCATAAAAAGAATACAACTTAAAAATTATTAAAGTCCCAGGAAATATAGAAAAAATCGGCCTTTTTCTTATTACCTTTATTACTCGTAATAAAAAACCACTGTAATAGCGTGTACGTAATAAAAGTCAGCCTTATACTGAGCATCACACACTCTCCTAAAACAATTGAGGCCCCGTGCTTTTCCACCGCGTTTATAAACAGTGTGATTCCAACCATACTCGCACACTTGCTTGTCAGAGAAAAATATCACTTTAGAATTACTCTCTTTTTCATTTCTCTGACATACACTATTTTTTTTTCGCAGCGTGAAGACGAATCTGATGGAGGAGGGGGCAAACTCGACCCTCAGTATAGCGAGGGTTGGGCCAGCGGACAGCGGCAATTATACGTGTGCCCTGACGACGATGCCCGACCAACCAGCTACTGTGCACGTCCACGTTTTAAATGGTGAGTGAAAATACGACACCGCCCCTGCCGATGTTTAATGAGCCTCCTTAAGCGAATCGTTAGGACGCTATGAGTACGTGTTTTCGGCCTTGTTCTACATTGCTATACAGCCGGGGGCGTCTGGGTTTTCTTTATTTATAGTCCTTGTGTTCTGGAAGTATCTCTTTTTTGTTAACTGGTGGGAAAGGTATGTGCGAGATTTTAATTTAATGTCACGGTTCTTTGAATTTTACGTGGATTTTATGTAAAGAATGGTTAGTAGAATATTTATTTTTGTTAATTAATTATTACCAGGTTTGCCAGTGTAGCGTATAAGTCTACCAACTTCCATTTCTGCAGAGTATTCGTTCTAAATAATTTCATTATAATATTTTCGTGATTATTTTCGGTAGACAGCTTTACATCCTACTACATGAATAGTATATTCTTTTTTTACAAAGTATTACAATTTAAATTTATCTAAATTGACTTTTTCCCGTTTGCGTATAGTATTTAATTTCTGACTTTATATAAGTAGTTTTAAATTGAAAATAAAAGGGAACTAAAGAAAAATTGAGAAAAACCGGTTAATTTTTCACGAAAACATTTATTTTTTGCAAAACTGATAAATTTTGATAGATGGTAAACCTGATATGATTTTCTGGGCATTTAATACCTATTTAAGTGATATAACATAAGGTTGTTTTACTTGACATTTACTATTATCAGACAGTTGATAAGTATAGATTTTAAATGTTCAGTAATATTTTATGCGTGTATTTTTGTACATATGAGACATAAGAAAAAATGCAATATCTACAGCTAATTTCTTTTATATAATAATAATATATATTGAATTAAATAATATTATTTGTTTTCTTTGGTAAAAGATTTATCCTCACTTTTTTCTATCATTTCTGTAAGAAAGTATTGTGCTGATGAGTTAACAACATATTAACGTTTTTTTTCGACATTTTCATGTTATTTTCACTGATTTGACGTTGTTTTCATGATAAGTTGCGATATTTTTATTTAATTCATTACAGTTTGCCTCCAAAATTCCTTCATCTCCAAAATTACCTATTATATGGTAAAGTATTGCGTTCTTTTAAACTTTTCTGAGAGAGAGTCAAGAATTGTTATAATAAAAGCATAGTTTTTATATGAATTTTAATTCAAAATTTTGAGTTCTATTTTTCTTATGGTTAAAAACACTATTGACTCTACCTGTTTGAATTCTTACTGAAATATTTTAATAGTGTAGAATGAAAGGAACATCATTTATATAAAATTTAATGGCCCCTTTTGCATGCACCGATTCATATATATACCTCAAAAGGAAATCGCTCTCGGAGCAGTGTTTTTTCAGTGTGGCTCGTTTGTTTCAGGAGAAAGTCTAGCCGAGCTGCATCACGGTAGGGCGAGCAGCATGAACCACCCACGGATCGGTCTTGGTTATGACTCGACACTGCTATTTACGCTCCTGGGGTGCATCATCGCCTGGTTCATACCAAGATGAAGAACCGCCAACGCGCAACATGCCTGGGCTCTAGCGGCGATAAGGAACAGGTATAATTAAGAAAAGGACCATGGAAAAACGATTGAATCTCCCGGAAAGAAGCGGCTAAAGGACGTTTATTATCTTTCTCGATGAAGGGAAAGAAAGGAAAAGAAAAAGACGGTTTTTGGAAAAGTCTGCAATTAATTCTCCGACTAAAGTTTGGCTTTCCTTAAAAGAAAAAATGGAAAGCTTAGAAAGGATTTCGATTCCAAAGTATCATTATAGAACGGTGAGAAGCAGATCGGCACGTGAGTAATGGATAGCACTTCCGGGAAAAGAAAAGTTTAGGCGAGCATTGAGATTTATAACACGATATAGTCACATGCATCGCGCGATAAGTGACGCTCTATGCATGCAGGCGCGAAAATGAGAAAACAAGAATAACGAAACAAATATTATATAGGAGCGCGCGAAAAAACTGGATCAGATTTCACGAGCTTTTTTACCTGCCTGCCTCTCGCTTTTACATTTAAGAAAGTTAAATAATTTTTTTTATATTATTGTTAAAATATTAAAAAGAATTTTACATATTTAAATAATGTAAAAAAATGAGTTCAAGTTTGCAGCTAGAGTGTAGAAAGAAGTATTACGAAATTTTTTTCCCAAATTAATTAAATTTTAATAATATTAATATTATTTTAGATACATTTTGTTATGCATACTGACTGTATAAATGAATTGGATAAAAAATTTTCATGGTTGTAGATTATATTTTTAGCAATAAAAATATGTTGTATTATTTTTTGATGAAAAAATTTTTGCTTTATCAAATGCCTTTGATTATAAATTAAATGATTGCAAATCAACACTAATAAAAAAAAATGCCTTCAATAATTGAGGAGTCTAATTAAAAAATGCTCCTTTCCTTTTATTAAGTCATTTTAATATTCAATAATAAACCAATATTAAATGAAATTTGGAAACAATTTATAACTGCAAACTTTACTAGAATAAAAAATTTAGATTTTGTATTTAAAAGCCTAGCTAAATTTAGTAAGTTTTTCTCATTTCTGCAAAATAAGTTCGAAGCCAAGATGAAAAAATTTTCCCTTTCAATTTAAATCTTTTCCATGCATCGAATGCCATACACTTGAAACAAAAGTCGATATGAAGCGCGGAATGCGCACAATGCGCGCGCTCCCTTCTTCCCCTATAAAAATGAATACATATTATTCATGTATATATACATGGCGTGGACGCAGACAAGCCCGCTTAATAAACCGACGACTCGACTGCCAGTTTAGTTGGCTGCGAGAATCACGACTATAATGGGCGCGTCATACATTGTTACATCATAGCACTTCCATATATAATGTTGCTTTCTCGCATGAAAAGAAAGAATATGTGAGCGATAGGATGCTAAAAAAGAAAAAAAAATAAAATCAACGCTCTCGGTACAGACAGAAACGTCAGCCTGAATCGTTTATCGCTCGCTGTTCCTTTTTTATTCAACTCTGCTGTAAAGCTCATACTAAAAATGGAAAGCTCGAATCAGTCGTTTCAAAGACATTATTGCTAATGCTAATGTTTTAATATACTAGGCTTTACTAATATGTATAGTATGTTTCTGCTTTGGATAAATACACGAATTTAAAATTTATTACGCAGCTACCAAAAAGCTATAAAAAAAAAGGCTAACTTAAAAACATTTAGTATAATTCAAAAACAAAAATAGCAAACTTTCAAAAACTACAACTTATTATAAATAATTCCCAATGAAATTCTCAATATTGACAGAGGACTATTTAATTTCTTTCCTTTTTTTTTCTTTTTGCGAGATAGTGAAGTACAGAAAAAGGGAAGTATGTAAACACCAATGAGAGGATTACAATTAGATTTTTATGATAAATAATTTTCGTCTTCATAAAAAGTATATGGCAAGGATTCTGATTTTATTGACACTATCATTATTTATTATAATTAATTATTAATAGTTTTATGCACAAGGCAATATCGCTTAAACCGGAATTTAAATCGTCGTGTTTAAAAATAGAAAAGAAAATGAAGAAATCCAGTATAAACAATTTCTTTCGATATACCAAAAAAAAAAATATATTTACGTAGAAATTTTTGATTCCGTATTTTTTATTTTTATTTTTGAAATGGCTTTAATCTTTGTTCTAACAATAGATAGCTCGTCAAATCTAAAAATTAAAAATATGTATATTGATGGTTAATTATTATGAATAATGTTAAAAATAATAAAACGAATCCGTGTATACTGTTTACCTTTTCTTTATTTTTTTATTTTATTTATTTTTTTTTTTAATTTTATTGAAATTTATTATTGCAACTTGCACATTAGTGTAATTCTAGATCATTTGTATTAATGAATAATTTTTTTATAGATATAAGTCTGTGTAATAAATATTCAATAAACTTTTTCACAAAATAGTCATTTATCTGAAAAATACAAAATTTAATTTTTATTGATCTTTGTTGCCTGCCATTGAAAATCTCTAACAATTCAATTTCAAAGCAGAGTAAGTTTGTTTCTTGCTTTCAATTCCAAAGCAGAAGAAAGCAACTGCAAAGAACATAAAGTCTTTGAGACGACAGCGGGCAAAACGAATGTCGATAGTCCACACTTTTATTTGCGGTATAGCAATAACTGTACCTTGATTTTCTACGTGAAATCGAAAAGAGCTCGATAAAGTTAGAGAAATTTGAAACTAGAATTCGATAACGAAGTACATGCTCAGAATAAGTTTAGATAAATATAAAATTTGACATAATGTTTTTCTTTTTTTTTTTTTAGAATGAAAAGGCTGTTAAAAAGTCATGGCAATTTAATATAAAATGAATGAAAAAATTATTAATAACTTTATTATCTTAAGAAAGATTCTTTTTAAGATTAAGTCTAAAAATCAGAACAATTAATCGTCTAAAACCTAAAAAATCTTTTTTTGTTAATACCACCAATAAAAAGAAATAATAAAGAGCTGCATAAACCAAAAGAGCAAACGCTTAAGGCATTACACCTTGGATAAAATACTACTGATGGAAATACTAAATATAAAATGAAAGAAAAAACTGAATATATCAATTATTAGTGTAAAAAATGTAAATAAAATACACGCAATATGTTTATATAGGTAATAAGGATACATTTTTAAAAACAAAGAAAGAAGAAAAGTCGTATGTCTAGAAAAAATGTACCTTAGATTTTTCATTGATGAATAGACAACAACGGCGAGATCGTTAAAAAAAGAGAGTCGAATAGGGAAAAACCAGATGAGACGAATGACTTTAATAATACATAATCTTTTATTTTGATGTAAATAAGTTTCCGAGGTGAAAATTAATTGTTGCTACTAGAATTTTCACTAAGATCTTCTGACTCTGTTATGGACAAAAGGGACCAGCGGTCGTGACGCCACGTTGAACTTCATTTTTAACCAAACTAAATGTTAAATCTCTAAGATTATATTTTACTTTTCGTATTTTTGCATTTATTATACCCTAATAATATCTTGAATTCGCGGATTTAAATTCAACATATTTAAATTGTGTATATCTCAATTATTTATGTAATATAAATTAATTTACAAGAAAAAATGTTTTAATACAAAAATTTAAGGATTATTTACAAAATTAATCAATATTCAACAAACAAATGCGTAAAGCTGCTTTGCTCGGACGACACTTGTGTGGTAATCTCTAAGCCTGTGCAAAAGGTTCAAGCTAATTTATCAACACCAAGAACAAAATAGTAAATGCTCCCTTTTATTTATCTATATAAAATAAATTAATAAATCATTATCAAATTTTAGAATTTTATTCCAACTAATAATGACATCATTTCATTTTAACAACTATTTGACTTGTAAATAAAATTGATTTTATTGAGATTCTTAAGTAATTTGAATTATTATAAAACATTTACACACGCAAGTCTAGCAACGGGTTTTTGTACAGGTCAGTAATCTTCCGCATACACACACTGCGCACGCTATTATTCTAAAAGAGGTGCGCAAAGTTCGACTACAATAATAGAATGACATGTAATTCGGCAACTAATATAAATTATTGTTCAAGAAAACGAAAAAGCAAGTATATTTTCATTATAAAAACCTGGTGACAAATATATAATTCTGGAATCATATAAATTTTATATTGGTATATTTAAAATTATAAAACAAGTACATTACTTAACTTGTTACCGCACTTACATAATACTATTATTATTTGTCGCAATAAGAAAATACTCTACTTAATATAACTTTGCGCAAAATTTTTGGGAGAAAAACATTCCAAGAACACAGAGAATAATGATGTAAACAATAGTTTGATTCTAGAAGCAAATTGTTTATTTTATATAATCATTTTTATTGAAACTTTTCTGAGTAATACGTAAATAATTGTTAATATTAATTAACCTTCGTGTACAATCCCAAGTCATATGAAGTTTCTGCAAATTTCTGAGAATTTTAATTGTTTTTTTTTATCATCTACAAAAAATATTTAGTTATGATCAAGTAAACTTATTTCAACGAATATTTACTTTGTGCTTTAAAAAATCCAATAATATTACATTAAGTTAAACATTCGGTATTTATTACAGAATTTTATTTCGAATTTAATACAGAATGAGATAGTTCAAAATTAAAAAATGATATAGAATACTAAATAACACTAAAATATTATACTTTATTTCCCCTAAAAATTTACAGAAGTAATATATCTCGATATATCCACTTTCCAATTCAACACCGAGGACATTTAAGTTGCGTCGAAGGTTAAAAGTATTACGTACCTATTAATGACAATATTTGTTTCCTTAATTAATTTTAGTTTAGGACTGTTACAGCGGTATAATGGATTTCCAGAATTGATAAATAAACTATAAATAAAATTAAATTCACGCTGTCGTATAAAACATACAATAATAATTAAAAAATTTTTGTATCCAAATATATCTTATATTCCAGTAAGTAAAGTAAAATGTAAATTGTGTAATTTGAAAATATTTTATCAAAATTTGAACGATGAATTTATTCACTATAAAAATATTATGTTCATAATACAGAGATCAATTAAGTCTTACTTTAAGGATCAATCAATGCATCAAATTATTTACATAAAAATGTGAATCAATTATTATAAAAAAACGTACTTAATAAATTATTAAAAATTAGTCTTTATGCATTTTATTATTAGTATGCTTCATTTGATAAATCAAAATTAACTGTTTACATATAAGTTTTTTCGAAAACCAATTCTAAGAAATTTATTCAAAGCAAATAAATAAAAAAATAAAAAAAATGAATTAAAGTAGTATGAATAAAAGAAATGTAGAATGAGATTAAGCAAAAGCTAGAGTGTATTTGGAATACATGTTTTGATACTAAAAGAAATATGTCACACTTCTGATTTCTTTTGAAGCTCATTCCTACTTCTTGTAGGACTGCCAAAAATAACGAATCCTTCTAGTAAGCCTTAAGGTAGATCGTGCGTCGGTTACAATATTTTATTTATAAAAATATAAACACTGAATAATCTTTTGTTTAAAATTTTATGTAAAATTTGAAGTAACTTTACTAAATTTCAAAATATACCTACGTTCTTAAACTTTACCTTTTTATTGACATATTTAATGCATAATATAGTCAAATTTTGAATGAGTGTACCTCAAAGGAATAGTAAACATTTAAATAAAAATAATAATATAAATAAAAACAGCATTAAGTTTACTTTTTTTTAAAGTCTTAAAAAATGTATTCAATATTTTTATTTTTATGAACAACGAGCAGTAGTTAACGTATCAACTATCTGTATTAAAGTTTCAACGAAAACGTCCCGAATAAAATTATAAGTTAACTCGAACAAAGTTCAAGATCAGAGTCAATTTTTTTAATTCAGAGACAATTGTTATTTAGATAATTTTACTTACAATATCAATACTAAAAAATAGGAGTAATTGATTAATAAAGCTTTACTTTAATGATTACAGATTTCAAAAATTGTTATACTGTAAAGTAACGCTAATATAAAATCAGAACATGAATAAAAACAGTAAAGGAATGAAAAAAATAACCATTACATTGTGTACACTCAGTAACATATCATTATGGCGGAATTTGAATTTGAATTTTTTTAATTTCGATAAAGTAAGATTAGTCACGGTATGTTCGACCATAAGAAAGACGGAGGTAAAAAGTAATTTTATGATTAAAAAATTTAAATTGATATTCCGGCAGATAGAACTATGACAGAGTGTACAAGTGGACCTTTGATTTTGCAGTTACAGTCACAAGTGAGCTAAAATAAGCTAAAGACAAATACTTACTGAAGTTAGAAGGTTTAAAAGGTCTTTTTGCCTATAGTAAAATGAATGCATATTGTTATATTCGTATTAATTCTCGCATTTTTTCACGCTAAAAAGCGCAAAGAATGATTTTACAACAAGATGACTATGCACTATTGTATTAGAATAGTATATTATGTACCAAGGGCTAAAAGTGAGCTTTTTTAGACCGAGTGTGGAATTTGCAGTACGAGTCAAG
>UELX01005132.1:0-14861 GCA_900480035.1 Eupelmus urozonus | reverse complement strand
GAGAGAGAGAGAGAGAGAGAGAGAGAGAGAGAGAGAGAGAGAGTGAGAGAGAGAGAGAGAGCGAGAGAGAGAGAGAGAGGGAGAGAAGGGAGGGGGAAGAGTAAGAAAGAGTGAGAGGGAGAGTAAGGGGGAGTGAGGACAGGAGATATATGGATACGGAGATATAGCTGCATGCACATGCCAATAGCAGACTAATCAGGGCGAATCTCCAAGTGCGCGGGTGCGCGGGTGCGCGCGCTCCACCTCAGCGGATCCGAAATAGCCGTGTAGTCAGTTACACGGATATTCATGCACATATACAGAGCAGCGGAGAAGAGCAGCGTAATCAATCCGGATCAATAGACGAACGGCAAATCCATTAGGCTTTGATGGCTTTTCTACAAGCCGCGCAATCGCGACCGCGCCGCGCGCACCTAGCGAACAATCCACGTCCATCAATTCCGCCGGCTCGCGGGGGCCAATTTTTTTTATTACGCAGCAACTAACGCCGCCCGGCACGCAATTACAAATCAGGATTTTAATAATAGAGCAGAGGCACGCTCACGCATTCGTCCTGTACCCTCCGTTGGTATAAATGTACGAGGGTGAGCCTGCCTCGCGGCTGGTTGGGCACGTGGCTCCGCTCGCAGCGCGTACATACATGCGCGTGCCGCGAGTAAATAATCAAGGGAATTACTATAAATGAAGGAGGTAAGTAAAAAGGAGCGGGCGCCTAGCTGTATATCTGTATATATACGCGAATGCGTAGGGGTCGAGCGCCCGGGGAGAATATATTTAGTGGCGCGCATTTGGAAAACTGATGCGAGAGGGAGAGCGGAAAGCGAGAGGAGCAGCTCGCGCAAACGGAAGATACATCTACTTTGCACGCTCGCACACTTTATCTCTTTCTTATAAATGAAACAGGTTATTTATTATCCAATAAAGAGACACTCACGCTCTCCGCGCGGTGCGCGCTTTTCTCCGGCCCCGGGTGTAAGCTTTGCTCTCCTTTACTCTTCGACTGTGCGGGAGGAGAGAAAAAAAAACAACGGAAAGCCCGGGGAATATCAAATCAACTATCTTGCGGCTGCCCTTTATGTCGTTTTCCTTTATCTTCTTCGCTAATATTTTATGCTAAGTCCTTTTCGCTTTACTCGTTCCGACTTCTGTCTTTGTATTGTACTTACGAGCTCTTTATTAATTAATGGGGAAGATCCATTTATTCATAGACTCGAGTCCCGGTGTGTATGTAGACATTTCAGGACAATTAATACATTAGTTCTTGTTGTAATTCGATTCAACTATTTATAAATGGAGGTGACATGTCAGTGGGGTGTTATTTGAATGTGAGTATTTAATAATTTATTTTATCAATCAATATTTACCTTTCATAGATAAAATGTAACAAATCATATTGCTAAGCAAAGCTTTTTCATGAATAACCAATTTATTCTACTGTCAATTAATGCAATTTGTGAATCAATATGTATATATAAAGAAAATAGGTTAATTAAAAACAGATAAATTCATTTCACGTTTAATGACAATTTTTTCAAAACAAAATAAAAAGTTTTTTGATTAGTTTCATAGTTGCTCATCTCCAGCTGGAAACAAAAGGTCTAAAATTGTTCATAAGTGACAAAAGATAAAAAAGTATAAAAGTTAATAATAGCGGTAAATCCTAGCTAATATCGCAGCTATAATAAATGGTTAAGCCTTTAGAAATAAAAATTAAATGAAGCATTGTATATAGCGAAGAAAGTTTTTTCTTGATCTTGAGGGAGCTTGCCCTTTTTTTTTTAAAGAAGCGGGAGCGGTGAGGCCTTGGCCATCTTTTTGATGCCTGGGGCACTTCGGAACTGCAAAGTCTGTGAGGTGCGCTGTACATAGCAAGAACGCGTTCATGGAAAGTTTAAATAAGTTTTGCGACTATGCCTGATTGATTTACTTTTAACTTGATAGGGAGTTTCTTGCGAAGGACCTTTCGAGCTTCCACTGAATTTCCAGAAGATCAAGATAAGGATGGATGTCGTATAAGCGAAAAAATGGACGAAAATTGGAAAAATTTTCATGTATATGAAAAGTAGCGTATATCTGGTAATGAACCTTCCATCGTATTTTGAAATAACGCGGGAAAGATAGTTTATCGAGCAAGTTTAAGAAGGACGAGGAGAGCATAAATCAGAGAGAGTCTTTTGCATTAATATCTATTGTTAGTTACTTTTAGGGGGTATAAAAGCGCGGCGAGGCAGAAAAATTTGACGTAGTTTGGCGATGCTTTGTCACGCCTCAGTAATTACGCTGGCGTCCGTAACAAGAAAGGAGAGAAGTGACAAAGAACGAAGACCGAGTTGTATAGAGATGGAAAAAAAAGGCAAAAGGGAGAAAAGAGAAGCAGTGCTTCCCTGCTATGGGGAGGGGGGAGAAGTTGAAAGGAGGAAGTGAAGATCCTCTAATTGATCCTGTTTAAATCGTCCGCAGAACAAGCCCGATTTCCCGGTTCGCTGCCCTGAGCACGCTTCTCAGCTTGCATTCCTTCTCGGATTCTAAGTTTGTACTTTCTTCTTATTTTGCCACGCTCGGTGTATCTCCAATCATTTCTGCTTCTCCGGTTTCATCCGCGATAATCGTTCCGAGCTTTTATCGGCCCTGCTAATATCCATACTTCCACGAGCTATCGCGACCGAAACAAATGGTATCTGCGAATCAACTTTTATGTTATTAAAAAAATGGCGTTGGCACTTAGCTGCTTCAAACTCATATTTCTGATATATTATGATTCGAAAAATCAATATATAAAGTAAAAAGATTATTTCATTTTTGAAATTACTTTCGATTATGAATCTTGCTTAAAAATAGAAATAAAGTAGTATTTTTCAATCCACAAAAGACAATTTATTTTTAAAATATGAATGTTTGCAAAAGGTAGCAAAAACTTATCTGTGTCTATGTAAAATTTTAGACATATTAATAATACAAATGTCTTAATATTATTGATGAAAAGGCATAAAAATTATATTTAGTAATTTTTCTTTGTAAAGAAAAAATAGCTTTGTTGAATCATTGACTTTTATAGAACTTCTAATGTTAACTTTAAGTATTAAATGATAGAAGAACTGTATTTAATTTGATTTTATAATCCCTTTATTCGTGAAAATGAAATAAGGTAATATTTAATATTTCCTTAATGATATGCGACTTCTCTAAGAGACGAAGTCTCTAATTCAGGTTCCTGAAGTGCTACATATTTCAGTATATTATTTTGATAGAGTATAAATCGAGTTGTATAGGAAGATACTCATTTACAATATTTAATTTTACACATAAAAAGTGAAGCTCTTTTTAATACTTTTCTTATTCCATATAAAAAGTGCCTTACTTTCAATCGCACATTTTGAAACTTGATATACTGTTTCTTTAGAAGTTTCTATAAAAGTATGAAAAGCGAAACTTACAAATAATTATACTAATTAATTAAAAAATGTAAAGGTATATTTTTCATTAATTTACGTAGAGTACAATTAAATTATATATCTATTGTAATTCTAGGATTAAATCAATACAAAGCAGTGATTACTTAATGGTTTTTCGTTAAATAATATTTATATTTCTATGGAAGTTCATAGATCTGAATTATTTAAAAAGTTAAGAGGAATCAATTGAACTAAATTGAAAGCCATATATTATTAATACCGTGAAATATTATACATGATGTTTCTAGGAATACAAGACCTATGAGATCTAACTGGAAACATTATTCTATACCATTTGCGTCAGAAAATACCTTGGGAAATTCTAGCGAAATCTGTAATCCGAAGAACGAAATACCTCCTCTTATAAGTAGGTTCAGAAATATAAGATCACATACATAGACATATATAAACACATACACATATTCATACAAAAATTCGCTCACACATTTTTCAAAAATAGTGTGTATGAGTTATAAAAACTTCAAAAATGTTGCTAACTTTTTTCGAAAAAACATTTTTTATCATCACATAACATATCTCTGAGAACGCAGAAAGCAATGAGCTTTTTATAAAACATGCATAAAGTCGCATTACATACGCGACTCGTATTTTTGCCCATTATACGTTAAATTCCATCTTCCTCAAGAGCGCTGCCGACGTTAACAACTGTCCTTTTTGCCGTTTTTCAGCAAGAAAGATACGGCCTGCGGCATTTTATTTAGTAGACGCGCGCGGCGCGAGTTCAGGATTCAGTTTCGCTGGAAGGAAAAGCCTCCTTCAAGAATCGACAACTGGCAGTTGCCGCTAAGAAGCCATGCATGCTCGGCTTTCACCGGCGGCGGCGGCAGACTGTCTCGAGGATCGCGACTTAGCTGATAGCGAGAGCGAGATAGGCGAGCGGAGGAAGAGCCGCGAGAAGTCGGGAAAGTACGAGCCGAAGGAAGACACAAATCGAAACATCTGAACCGGTACAAGCATTAGAGGTGGAAGGCGCTCTGGAAAGCTCATGTGCATTTGCTATACCCTCGCTGCTGGGAAACGTAGTATTTCCGCCTTTTTCTCTTTTTTTTTTCGATTTTGTTTTTGTCTAGTTTTATACTTTTCGCCGAATTCGCGCGAAGAATGATCTATAGCTTTCCAGACTTCTTACAGCTTTTTTTTTATATGTAACACAGATGAACTTGTTTCTTTTTAAAATTCACTCACATATTTGCAGCTTGCGAGTTTTCAAAGAATTTAATACACCGTTTATTTTTTAAAGTGCTTAAGTATTATCTTTTTTAACGTTATTAAGCAGAGTACCTTTTCTTTTTATATATTACTTTTTGCATTTTCTGTTTATAAGAATAAAAATTAAAAACAATTGACATTTAATTGGTGCTTACCTTCCTCAAACTTAATTTGATTATAAAAATAAATATTTTAAATTAAATTTATCATTGATACTTTTGAATGATTGTATTATTTTATAAAATATCAAAGTTTTATATATTACATTTTATCGTAGAGATGATAAATTTTATTTATATTACTTATACTATCTCAAAAATCCATTAATTCTTCTATAAAAAATTTTAAGTAAAATACTTGCCCATTTATCAAATAATGCAACATTTACATACAAAAATAAAATTTGTTTCAGTAAAGTTTGTAGGCTGCAAATTATTTAATAAATGATGATTTATAAAAAATAGTTATTATATTAAACATAAGTATTCAAAAAATAAAAATATGAAAAGAATAATAGTTCTATCGAAAAACAATCATAAAATGTCATAAAAAATAAAATTAAGGGTTCGATTTTTATTTTTTGCAAATCAAAAAGTTTATGTTTTAAAATTTTCAATTTACAAAATCTTAATTGCCTCTGTAATAAAACAAATTTTATATATTTCACCAAACCTTTCACATTCCTCATAAAGTAAAACTCTTAATAAGCGCGCAGCCAACGAAGTATCGGCCCGCCAAGTGTAAAACCGATAGAATTAGATAAGCAACAATAACCGTGCTTTATCGACCGGCAGCCAGCATTGTATAAATTACTGCATCAATCATTTTTAGGAGTGATAAAAAAGGGGTTAATTCAAGAGCGAGTATAGAAGCTTGTACCCAGCGTAGAGCAGCGCCAGTTTTGTGGCCTCGCGGACCGAATCTCCGATACCGGCCGAATACGAAAGTTTGCCGGGGACGTGGAAAAGGTGGGGAGGCAGAGAGAGAGAGCCGGCGGTGTCGCGTGTACTTCCGCGGATCATAAAGTAGGCGAGTCGCCACGGGAGCTCTTGCGGCATCGTGGCCCGTAATTTTCGGTCGACCAGCTTTATGAGCTCGCGGCTCCGCTCCGCAGTCCAACAATAGCCCTCCCAGCCAGAGAAGCTGGCTGAGCTCCGGTGAGAAAAATTTTTCAGCAAGAAAGAAAAGGTGTGGCCGGCCGTAATAACGAAGAAAATTCCGCCGAGCTTTCGAAGGAGTAGTTAAAACGTTCATTTTTACATTCTTATTTAACGGTATAGTGTTTAACTATGATATTATCTCGATGTTGTATTCGCGGGCTTTTCTGACAATCGAGAGCCGACTGATCCGGACTTTTTCTGAAATGCCGAAACCCGGGCCCGCGCACGGCAACAGCACTGATCGGGAAGCGTGATCCCGTTGTGCCTGAATACCTTTACAGCGGGCAGTGTTGTCCCTTTGTCGTTAGTTGCTTTGTACTCGCGTTCCAGCGGCTATCGAATTTTTTTCGAGCGGCATTCTTGCGGGGTAGAGGAGACTTTGCCGTGGCAAAACATTCATTTTTTCATCTGTGACGTGCTGAAAATGTAATTGCCGATGGCGGGATTTTAAAACAAACTGTATATTTTTAAAAGCTGGAAACAATATTTATTTCATTCGAAAGTTTGTCGATGGCAGGGGAGATCGAGTTTTCGGAACTTTACCTTTTTTGTGCGAAAGATTTTAGTTTATAATAGTTGGAGAGGGTGAAGAGCTGGTGAATTGGTTATATTTGCTTTCTATCAATTATATAGGTGGTTCGAGTATTTTATTCTCTTATATAGTTTTGAGAATACCCGCGAGCTTAACGATTTTTCAATTATTTTTTTTAACTGAATTACTCAGACTGGTCAAAAGAATTTCGTGGAAATATTTTACATTTATGCTAGTTTTTCACGCGAAAAATACTAAAAAAGTGTTTCAATACAGATCGGTTTTCTGTTATTTGTCAAATGTTAAAGGATTAACTTAAACCTTTATAAACCAGTGAAATAAAAAACGTTTAAAGTATCTTCAGTACTGCCCGGATAGAATATTTTTAAAATTTCCAATTTTTTTCGCAAATTCACTCGTGTTTGTTTTCAAATTTGGTTTACTGGAAATCTGAAACACAAATAAGTTTTATCCCAGCACTTTGTTTTACTGTCACATGGAGTTATCCGTTCAACGAGAAAAATATTGATCAGAAAAATTTATATAAACTTAACTGCCAGCGCTGACTGGAAAATAAAAATAACAGATGTACAGCGGAGCGCCGAAGTAGTTGTAAATTTTTATGCAGGTGAGCAGATAGAGTCAGTAGCGGGCATGAAAAGAGATTTAATTTAACGATAGGAAAGATTTTTCGCGCGCTTGTCCGATGAAGCAGAAATGATAAGACAAACTATCCGCATCTATTTTTCAAGTCCCTGCAGGTATGGCTCTCGTCGAATCGAAGTGCGAAAGTGCAGCAACGGCGCATATAGAAAAAATCTCGTATAATAAAAGCCAGTTGACAGTAGCTGGCTGCAATCGCGTGACTAGTATAACGGCTTGGCGGCGGCGAGTCATGCGGTGGCGGGCTGGGCACGAATCGGTTTTTCCGAAAAATGATTGTCTTCCAGCACTTTTACGGCATATCAGCACATTCGACTGGATTTTCCTGAGAGTTGATTTACTGCGCGATAGGCGCTGTTGGCCGCAGTCTACGTGTGTGTGTGTGTGTGTGTGTGTGTTGAGCCTCCGCGCTCGCGCGCAATATACATATACTATGTGCCAGGCCACCGGCGTCGCGCATTTTATGTCCCCCGACTGAATAATGGTAAAAGCGAGGCATCGTAAAACACCAATCAAATAATGCATTATCGTAAATATAAGGCCTCGGCGCGCGCGCGCCTGTGTATATGTATATACGTACGCACGTGTGCGTATCGCGCGGGCGTAAAATTTTCATGGTTTATCTATCTCGTCTTTCTAGACGAGCGAGCCGCAGAAAAGTAGGCGCGGAAGCGAGAGCCAGCCCTTTTCCCCGGAGCGCGCCCGCCTAGATAAAGAATGCCAGCCTCGGATATACATATATATTTTATTTTCAATCTCGTTACCCCACACGCGCTTTATTTTCCATCGATTGCCTTTTTCTTTCCCGAGCGGCTTGATTATTTTCCTTGCCGCTCGCATCACCTTGTTTCGCTCTCTCCTTTAGCTGCGCCCTGGAATTGAGAGGGAATAATGGAAAAAATGGAAATAACACGCCGCTATCGAAGCCAATCGCTTTTCCCAGCGCAAAGAGGCCGAGTTTTAAATACAGCTAAGATTAGGAGCACTGACCTGTGTATCAATGAAATGGAATTTTTACGAGAAAGGCTCGCATTCTCTCGTCTCTCCCTTTTTTTCCAATTCTCGTCCATCCCCCTTTCATCTCTTATTCAGCCGCGGCGCTTCGCAGCTGCATAGTGCATGTCCACTTTTCTCCCGGGCGCCACCGGCGCGCGTCCGACTATTTGCCGAGCTGATTGCATTTTCGCGGACAAATATTACGATATTATGACAAAGTTGATTGGCAGAGACGAACTCGCACTCCGGCTTGTGGATAGAGAGCGAGCCGGAGCTGAATGTACACACACGGATATGCTGCTGCCTTTGCTGCATACAAGCAGAGCTAATATAAACCGGACAGAGGCAGCAGGCCCTATGGATATACACGTTTGCGCGGCTAGCAATTTAGTCTCGATGTACAGGTTTTAATAGGCTCATTTAAGCCCGAGCTTTTTTATTGCTTTATCGTTGCTGAAAAGTCTCGCTGCGCATTTTCAATCCTTTACCCCGGCGCGCCTGTCGCTGATCCGTTTCTCTTACAGCTATGTATATAGGCGGAGCTTCGCGTAGTAGTAGTGGTAATAGTGGTTAGAGTGCATAAAGCGTGCGGATGCTCACAATATCCGCGAGCGCGCGCAGGGCCGGCTCGGTCGCGCTCAAATTGATTGATAATCGATAAGAGCAAGCTTTGGCTTAATCGACGCTGCTCCCGTGTAGCTGCATCGGCTGTTGCTGGCAGCAATATTGCCTTGTCCCACTTTCGGTTGACAACGTAAGAGACTGCAGCGGAGATGAGAGGGACGGCTGAGAAAAATGAGCCGAGAGAGCTAGCCACGGTACTGGTGTTACGAGCCGGGGTGAGGAGAGCTATACGTCTCTCCATTTCATTATTCCCGGCGCATGCAAGGAGCGTAATAGGCACTTCATCTCGCGGCTAATTAATGCAGTTTTGTTGGTTCACCGCGTAATCCCATATGGGATTACGTCAGGCCATTCTCTTCTCCCTCTCGTGCTGCCGGCGCCCCGCACACACTACACAGCCGGGGCGCGCGCTACAGCTTGAAAGTCGCTCGTAGTTAAGAGAGACGAAGGTATTCATCAGCGTCCCTGCCAGCCACGTCGACGCCGCCGCGCATATATAGCTTGTAGGCCAGTTTATAATGTGCACTAGCCACTTTAAGCTCTTGGACCGCTGCACAAAAGCCTCAGCCTCTCCCTTCCTCTCTCACACACACACACACAGCTGCCAAATGACATCCCGACTTTCTCGCACCCCAAAGCACGACGCTCTGCACACCTATAGTGCTATACGTGCGGCTTTGAAATTACGGCTGCTATATGCTAAACAATCTCAACTTGCCCGTCCGCGCACTTCCAGCAAACTGATTTTCTTGCTATTAAGGCCGTTTAAGATCTCGAGAGTTATGTGACGCAGTAGAGTGGGCCCGCTCCTGGCCAGACCGCTTTAAGTGTTAAACTTTATCTTTTGACGAATGAAAATATATTATTTTGTTTGAAAATTAAGAAAATTTTGCAATTGTAATAAATTATAAATTTAAATACTATTTATAAATGATAATCTATTGATTTTAATGACTATTTTAACGAAGAAGAAATATTAAAGACGTAATTTTAACTAGTCTTTTACCTTACTTATCGATCGGCTTTAATCTCCCTTTAATATCAACCAGCGTCTACTTTCGGATATTGTCGGCCTTTGTGTGCTGCATAAGAATATTTCAAGAATCTTGAACCATCGACGAATCGTGTTTAAGTACCGGCTCTTTGCACTTCTATATCTATATGGGCGAAAGAAATTCTTTTTCACTCCCAACCTTTTTTATCTTTCTCCATTTTATCGGCATCAGAATCTCATCATCTCGACAGTATATCATTCTCTTTGTTTTAAATCGATAATTCTATATCTTGCAAATATTTCTATCTTCAAAATTTATTTTATTGCGATAATTTTTCTTCATTTTAAATTGATTTCTGTAGTAAAATATCGTTAATTTTTTTTTCAATTTATTTTAGAATAAATATTTTTAGCTTTTAGTAGCTATCAAAATAATAATTTAATCCACTCATAAATACACTCTAATAAAAATATAGAGCAGAAATGCAAATAAAATAATAAAAAAAATTCATAAAAAACTATATTTTCAATAAAATAATTAAACAGTATAAAGAACAAAATCCACGGCACAAGATTTACCAGGGAAAAATCCGTTAGTTATAGTAATTGACATTTATATTAGAACCGATATGAAGTACAGTTGGAGATAATGGCGCAAGGGCAAAAGTCCGAGTAGAGGAGCGTATCACGTGTTATTGGGAGGCGTTTTTGCTCGCTGTTTGCCGAGGGAAAATAGCCATCCCTGATGCGAGAGAGCATAGGTGCGATAAGACACACACACACACACACATAGACA
Source organism: Eupelmus urozonus (assembly GCA_900480035.1). NCBI lineage: Eukaryota > Metazoa > Arthropoda > Insecta > Hymenoptera > Eupelmidae > Eupelmus > Eupelmus urozonus. The sequence goes on along the minus strand of UELX01005132.1, from coordinate 4,414 downwards.
CAAGGCCGTAAGGGAGTTGAGCAAGTCTGCCTATATACGCAGAGGGTATCGAATTTCCTAATCGAGGGAAGTCAGTCATTACGCACTGTCTCTCCCGGCTGTGTGAGTACGGGTAAATGGTTAGGGTGCCGAGGCACATCGGCGGAAAAAAGTGCGGAGCTCCCCGAAAAAAAAAAAAATGTGAGAGGTTGCGGCGGCTGCGGCATATGTTGAAGATGGCGACCCGATCGTCCGAAATTTCCGGTCTCGTGGGACCAACTGCGCCACGTGCCTGGCAAGCGCCTAGCCTCGCTGGATTTCTCCTCTCTCTTTCTAGTACCCTTCCTACACCAGCAGCCTGCTACACCCTCGTTTTCTCACACTTTTCCAGCTCTCTCATTTTTCTCGTTTTGCGCGTTACTTATCACAGCCGATCTGCCCGCGCCACAAAAACGCCAGCCGGCCCCCTAACGACGGACAATGAAACTGCACTATGCTAGCGGCCCGGCCGCGCACGCCAAAAAATATATGTCTTCTTGCCCGAGATAAACAACGAAATGCCGTATGCGAAGGCCGGGCCAAGGAAAAAAGCGTTTAAATATATTTTACCCGAGAAAACTTCTTAGTGGAGTTGTATACTTTTTCGTTAGACTACAAAATATTTCGAAACTTTACTTTTCCCTTCTTCTTTCTCGGCTCCTCGCTACTCGGCTCTTCTTTTCTTTGCTTGTCCTTTTCTACCCGCTAATTTATTATCTCTAAAGCTCGTCTGTTTAATCAAACTAAAGCGCAAGGAATGCTCCGAGTAATTCTTCGAATAAAGAAAATTCTAAATATCTTGACTTGCAGCGCAATAAGCGACATTCGAAAATTTGCGTTTTCTTATTTAATTTTTTATTGGCCAAAGCAATTTCAGTTGAGTGCAGTAAAACAAACCAAATATATACGCGAAATAGCCTTTGTAATAGGTACGTTGAACTTCTGATTGAAAAATTGAAATTGTTTTGTGTACGCTATTTTTATGCTTTTAAAAGCTTCATAAAAAATTCTTGCATCAAAAGCCTGATTTGTATACATTTATTTTTTTTTCCTTTTTCATCCACACTCACCACTCACTGATTTAAATAAAGTAAACGTGCATAGAAAATAAAACAATAATTCAATTACTCACCATAAAGCCAATTGGTAATGAAGGATAGCCCTATTAGGCTGCGAAGTATCTCTGAGGAAGTTTGCAAAATTATAATGCATTTTGGCATTATCCGGTAAAGCTCGAAGACCCGCTCTGTAAATTGAAAAAAGTAATTATATTGCAGTGTTATTTTTGAATTTGAAAAGTAAATAGTTGAAATGCGTTTACCGACTTTAATTGAAGTAGTCGATGAAAAATAAAGTTTAATACCCGCGGGGCGCAGATAAAGGCAAATTCAATTATTTTTGTCTGCGAATGCCCCATCGATCATAGCCTATATCTAGTTAGTCACAAAAATATTTTCAGTATTTTATCAAGTTAACCTCAATGATTCTCACCCGGAGTAGTACGTTAATGCGAGGTAGTTATTTTTAAATTTCACAAAAAAGATTGAGTGGCCACCTATCGATGGTTTAGCTCTTCCGTGTGGGATTCGAAAACCGCTATAAATTATTATGCCACCGCAAATACGTAGTTGCTGGTTAACTGGATAAAATAAAAATTACTCTGTGGTTAACTGCATTGTGGTCGTGCGAGGAATTCTCTTCTTTATTAATGTCTTACCACATTCGACTCACACTACTTAATGCAGTATTCTATACTCGATAAAATTGTCAATAAACAAGTAATTGCTTTAGAAATATGAAACAATTTCTTTTTAATTAAAGTAATTGAACTAAAAAGCTTTGTTGACAGTACGGTATAAATTGATTTTAATTAGAATCCAACATTTTTAGATTGCTTAATATACCATTCTTAGAAACAGTTGGCGACTGATAAAAATCTGAGATACCTTAGTAGAGTTTCCCTGGAGGTCCAGTCGCGATTTCGGCAAATCGTGCGACAGCAGCCCAGGATTAAAAGCAACGCTATCCCGGCCGTGATTAGAGCTCGTCGGCGCGGGATGGCCGTCCAGGTAATTTGAGCCCCGTAAGCCAGCAGCAGTATCCAACCGATGCTAAAATTATCAAAAGAGAATATTACGTTAGTTATCCCGGTAGAAATGGTAAAAAGTAAAAAGTGACGCCAAGGACTCACCTGGGAATATAGAGGACCCGTTCGGCGACGACGAAGCCCACAGTGATAAATAGATTCGAGGCGGGTAAGAAGGGCAATACTAGGAACATCCATCCAAGGACGAGAGGCGGATGCCTTTGTTGCTGAAATGATCGTCGTGATTGAATTGACGTGTGCGTATCGAATATGGTAAATGTTAGTTTACGCGAAATGGAAGAGGAAGCCTCGAGGTAGGCGTAGTTTCAGGCGGGAAGGAAGGAAGGGATAGCGGACGAATAAGAGAAATGGAGAGAAAATGAGCAATATTGTACGGTAGGTGAGCAGAGGCCCGCTCGCTCTCTGACGAATGAGCAGAACAATGAAATTCCCAATTCGGTGCGGATGAGTGACGAGTGTCGAAGGTAAAACTGAGCGGCCAATAGTCGCATAAACCAGCTGGATATATCGGCGCTCATATCGATGCATCTCTCTATTGCATCGGCCGCTCTCCGTGTGCGCTCGGCTGAATGGGTTAGAGCCGAACACGCGTATAAAATGACGGCCCAGCCGCTGGACGGCCAAACGAGAGAGACAGCCAGAGAGAGAGAGAGAGAGAGAGGCGACGGCGAGCCGAGCGGCACCGACCCGTAATTAGAATTCCAGCGTACCCAAGTGCGCTTTTGTGCTTCTGAATTACAGCCATTTATCATGCGGGGAAATCCGCGCTCTCCCTCTCTCTCTGGCCGTGTGCACGTATACCTGCCTCTCGTCGATCCTCTACGGACGTACAAAGCCCTCTCACGCATCGAACGAGTCACGAGCTATCGAACACACCTATACTTGCACGTGCGGCCTCGCGCGGAACAATCATTTGTTCCTTTTTGCGGCGACTCGAGAAGGATGTTCGACGGCCGAAAAACAACGAGGCTTTTCGTACTCGGCAATTTGGGACGATCATCTCTTTACTCGGAGATTTTTCTTTTTCTCATTGCTTTTTGTAGTTGCCTAATTGTCTTTGATACTTCGTGACAGTTGAAAAAGTCGGTAAATTTTTCATTTCACAGAGAAGTAAAATAAATGAATCGTGCGTTATATTTCCAATTCAAGCGACTGCACGTCATAGCAATTGATATTTCGAGCGAAGAATATTGTGCGTACGGCATTGGATTTTTTTTGCCCGCCGTAATTAAAATTGACATTTTACACTTTTATTTTCAAGCAGATACTAGTGAATTTATCGCTCTGGCGTCTCTCGCGAGTTTCGGATGATTGATTACGCCTATAGATCGATGGAATGTCGTCAGCTGCAGAAGAATGCTAAACTTTAATATCGCAATAACAAGTTATGATTGGATGATCTCGTTATTCGTTAGTTAATTATTTTGACGCGATACCGATGGAAATTGCGAGCCGCCTCATCAAAGGCCCGCGTTAGTTAGGAATTTTATTCCAATTTATAGTTTCAAACTTTAACTAAATTGATACAATATAACTAATTTATAACCGGCGATAATAAGGTTATTAAACTTATAATAAATGGAAAGTGATCGACAAAACATTTCTATTGATTGTCATTATGATATTTTTAGATGGATACTATTGTTGCTTTGATAGCTATGAATTATGAAATCATTATCAGCTATGAAACAAGTAAAACTTAATTTTCTAAAGTGAATGTGAAATAATGAACCTATTCAACTTATCTCTGTATGCATAAACACGAGCAGTATTTATGCAGTAAATTGTTTTTCTTATCGTTCAATGTTTACAAAAGATATTTACTGGGCATAAAAGAAAAAAGAATTTTTCGATAAAATTCAGGGGTTTTCTCGAGATGTTTGTATTTCTTTTTTTTTGACTTTTCCTCTTCTGAGGTTACATTATGATAAATCAAAAATCTCGTTAATAGCTTTTTTAAGTGCTTAAAAACACGTGTCAATACATTTTTTGATGAAATAAAATAATTTACTTTGTTTATGTTATTGAAAATTTATAAAAAAGAATAATTAATAAATGTTTTTCTTACATTTTATACATTTAGTTTCTATACTTTTCTTTTTAATCTCAACGTTTTTCCAATATAGAAAATAAAACATCCAGTTAAAAGTTTTTGACATAGAGGGGATAAGTTAAATTGTTTCAGTTTAAAATCTTTTGAGTAAGTAGTACTTTTAAGAGTCGGTCGTACAGTCCTGTTTTATCGGCCGAGACCTCGAAAAATGTCAAAACCGTTTCAGACTTTTCTTC
>UELX01005131.1:0-14864 GCA_900480035.1 Eupelmus urozonus | reverse complement strand
TTCTTGTTCGGGCAGTAAACTCACCCGCGGGAAAAATCTGCTACTTTTGCCCCTTGTTGCATAATGTACTATTATACCCTTGGTTTACAATATACTATTTTGTAACATATGCATGATTTACCTGCTTTTAAAGCAGGTATATTGATAAATTATTACTAAGCGATTTTTCCCTTAGTTTTCTCTAGCTTTGGTACACAGTTAAAAATTGTTCGTATTTCGTAAATCGTCAAAATTTACGTAAATTTTACGTATATAAATGACGTAATAAATGCGTTAAAAATACGTTTTTTATGCGTAAAAATATCGTATGTGAACTAAAAGACGAAAAACTCATCGGCGAAAAATTACCTTTTTTTGCGTAGTTGAGTTAAAATTCGAAAAATTTGCGTTAGCGTTTTGACGAATTGATTTTCGTAAAAAAGGGACCCAAATATGTAAGAATTTCGTAAAATACGGACTTAATACGAAACATTTTTAACTGTGTAGAACTTCATAAAAATCAATACATTCATTACCAAAAGTACGGTGTGCATTATAGAGCTATGGACATTTTTACCTTGTTTATTTGCAGTACTCATTTCCGTATTATAATGTACACTCACCTTTTTGCTTTGTACTGTAAACTCCAAGAATGGTCAAAAAAACTAATTTTTTTCTTATCATAGACATTGTGTTATTATCTTTTTATATGTATATTTATATTTTTAATTAATAAAATTAAAATCTATAGAGCTGAGTTAAAAGTAGATAATCATTATATTCTGCGTATATTAATATGCTTTCTAAAACTATGGAGTAGTAATAATTTTGCTTTTGTTAAAAAAAAAAGACACTTTTATTCATATGAATTAATATTAATTTTAGATTTATTTCATAAGTTTAATTACACAGGCTATTCCAATGCATTACATTACATAACGCTGCCGTATAATTGTTTTTTGCTACTAAAAATATTTTTTGTCATCATATTTACAATTTTTTTATTTTCTAGCTATAACGATAAGTCAATCCTTGGTAAGTTTGTTAAAGTATCCATCTACTTCATAAAAATTATAAGTAAATGAATATTATCTTATAAATTAAAATTATGCAAAAGGACAGAAGTCTTAAGCATCTAAAAAATTTTTAGATCGTGAAATATTTTGCTTTATTTTATCAAACTATAAAAAAATGGAATGTAATATTTCGCTGCATAAAAAAAAAACGAAATGCTTTCCGAATGTAAAAATGTATCTTCAAAACGCACAATTGGCAGTTTACGTTACTTGTTCTAATAATGGAAACTGACGTTAGAAGTACTTGAAGTTAATAATGTCCTTGGTAGAAACAATTTTTTCTTTTACAGATATCAAATTTAGTGCTCATCCTTAGAGAAATTGCATCTTAGATTTTATAAGATCGATTGATAAAAAATATTTTTTATATCTACATAAAAATCAATGAAAAAATTTTTGATCTTATACCATCAAAAAGGTGACGAAATGAAAGTAAAAAATCTTTCCACCAAGGATTTTTGAAGCAAAGACCGCGGTATCGCTTTCCTGTTTGTTGCTAATAGACTTGAGGTAGAGTAGAAAAAAGAGATGATACTTTAGGTCGCGTCATTTGTCGAAGACTGTAACGAATTGATCGAATGCCGTCTTTCCTGCTGCTGCATTTTCACCCATTGTCTGTGTTCACAAAGATATGGATATAGTGGAACAACCATCACACTTATGTCATCCACCGATGCCATCGACAATATCTCGTCTTTGCCGTTCTCCTGCATCTCAGATTTTAGTCTCCAAACGCGACCTACGAGTCTGCCTCTGGCAGCCTGAACAAGTTCTTGTGCACCCATTGTCAATCTTGTTTTTAAAAGAAATAATCAGTTTTTAATTGAACAATTTTAAACAAAAAAAAGATAGAGAATTAACTTAATCTTTATTTTACCTATACTCTAATGATGGGTTATCAGGTGCAAGAGTTTTTCTGAGGATATTTGCTGCAGTTTTGTCAGAAACAACATCCCATAGACCATCAGTTGCCATGATAATGCAATCTCTTTCAACAAGATTACATTCTTCTAAATCCAACGTTTGCACTTCAGGTTGAGATGATAGAAATGGTTTAATACTAACACCTGTATTCGCGACTTTTAATCCATGATCCCCAAAGCCTCGAGTCACACCTATAGTACCCATAACTCTACTCTAAAGATTTAAAAATAAAAAGTTTAATTTTCAGAGATTTATTAAAATATTTTAACGTTAAATAAAGTTTATGAAAATAACTTACTCTTTTACCCTGTCCAGATATGAGAGGTAGCCGTAAATCAGGGTGGGATAAAACTTTATAAGCCCAGCCTGTCATATAAGGCTCTCTGTATAAAACCATTGCGCCTAAATCTCTTTGTAGAGGTCTTTTTTTAAATTCTAATGATGTAAAATGTCCTTTTAAGAGCTCTGCACTTTTCAAATATCCTAAAGCTCTTACACGATCAGATTCAGAATCTGGTGTATGGTCTCTGGTTAGTGCTCGTTCACTTTCTCCCAATACAAGAATTGTTCTAAAAGTATAAAAGAAAAACATAGAGCAATCCTTAAAAAACATATTAGTGTTATTTAAAATAATTGTTCACAAACCTGGAGTCACCAGCTCCAGCAGCATAAAGTCTACCATTTAAAAATAGAATTGTTAAAGATGTGCATCCACCACCTCCTTTCTGTGCTTGGTGCTCAACCATTTGATCCATTTGTCTATAAGCAAGTTCGATTGCTCCTACAATTAATTCTTTTCCCTTTATTACAGCAGCTTCATCATCTTCAGCCATTAAAATATCACCTGGTATTGCCATTAACCTTTCCTATTACCAAATGAACTGACTTTAGATAATACTCTTTTATATCTTCTAAACAAATTAACTGACATATTTACCAAAATTATCCTATGAAGATGTAATCTTGCAGTCAAAGCTACTTGATACCCAGCATGACCATCGAACATGGAAAACATAACATAAGGTATACTTGTGTTTGAGTCCATTAATTTTAAGTCACCACGCATTGCTGTTGCTTGATCTTCGTTCCATGTACTTTTTCCAGCATTTATACATTCTGCATAACCGGCACACCATGGTAATCTACTAAGATCTCTTGGGACGATTATTGGCCTTACTCTGTGGTCTGCACTCACCTGTATAATATTAACATTTATAGAGTTTCCAAATTCCACATATTATTAATTTTTTAATTTGAAAATAAAAGTTTAAAAACAATTACCTGAGTTTCTTCTTGAGTAAGTCCTAAAAAACTTGGTCTACTATATGGTTTTGTTTCAACAGTAATTGGTAAGTTAGAATTTATTAAGTCTGTAACAGATTCATTATCGGAATCATTGGGGTACTGTAATCCTAATTCACTTGCACCAACTGCATTCATTAATGCTGACTTGAATCTGCCCAACATCTTGGCTTATTTTATTATGCAAATTCTTTGACAAGAGTAAATCAAGTTGTTACTTGAAGAAATAAAATATGAATTTTATATTCAAAATATAAGTAATACAGCCGTGTTGTTTCCTGAATCGAAGACTTAGCTTCCAATAAATAATATATTAATATGGAATGTCAATTGAGCTGCGTTTCATATTGGTATAAGAAAGTTGTATCACATGATTAATCTAGAAAAATAAAATTTAATATTTTTATTCAAGAAAAATCAATTGATTGAAAGAAAAAATAGTTGTGATATTTTTCAAACACTCGGAAAAGCCTTGAAAACAAACAAGAACATCTTGATTTAATTAAATCTGATTCAATCCTTTTAGTTTTCCCAGTAAAACTGTAGAAAGAGTTAAAAATAGATTAGACACCAATGGGGCAGGTGCATAAACAAACTCAGTTGAAATGAACGGGCTGCAATTGCTCACCAGCTTTTCCAAGTGCAGACAGAGAGACAGCTTTATCTCATTGGTATACCCACCTTCATAAACACCCAATTGGCTGCACCTCCTAAATGCCATTAGAAATACTCAGAAAGGTAAGAGTCAGGCAGAATGGTTATCTGTCAAGTGTCATATCGCATAATCCAGGAAATCCGCATCGAGGGAGCCACGGCCCCACTCTCTCCGAAAATGCGACACTTCCCTCCCTCGCGGCGCGTCTGCTCAACCGGGCATCGGTCGTCGAGAGCGAAGAGCTAGTGAACGCGATCTCGCTTCCTTGTCTCAACTACAGCGCCGAGACGTCGCAATATCGCAAAGTAGACTGCCACATTTCTTTCTCTCTCTCTCTCTCTCTCTCCTCCAGAGATAAACGATACGGATCCTCTTAATAGAGCAGAGGTTAGAAGCTGCGATCTCTTGCGCTCGCTCTCGACATTTACAAACACAAACAAAAATATACACCGTCCCGTCCGTCGTGGCACCTTTCTCCTCCCTCCCACGCCGCCCCCTACTCCCGAGCGCGTGCGTTGCGGCGTCTCGCGGAAGATGAACGAACTCCCGCAGCTGCCATAGCGGAGCCCTCGGATCAGCTGTTCTTGAGCGACTTACCCGGCCTTTTAAGTTTCCTTGAAAATATTTACGACTCTGGGTGTCTTTTTGGTTGCGCTGGTCGTTTGCTGGGCTGCTTCTGGTTTTGCTGGGGTTGTTTGTATGCCGGAGAAAATGACCGACAGGAAGAGAAAAACGAAGCGCTCCAAGTTTTCCAGCGAGGTTTGTTTACGTTTTTTCAGCTTTAATTGTTGCCTTTGGGAATGTTGTTTTTATGTTTTGTCTTGAAGGTTAGATTTTGTATGAAATGTTTGTGTGATTTGGAAAATTTAGAACTATATAGGAACCATGGTAGCAGGAACTGTTTTTCTTTTATAAACTTTGCAACAAGGTTAAACAATTATGAAACAATTTTATGTAAAAATAGCTCTGCAAAGAATGCATATATATGTTAACTGTTTAATTTAGGAATCTGACAGCAACTCTATGAGCTCATCTTCTTCTACTTCATCTTCTTCCGAGGAAGAGACGGATGCAAAAGATTTAAAGCCTATCAAGGAGTATTTACAAAATCGAAAGGAACTTGCATCTCAACTTTTCAAATCTGTGAAACCAGATAAAATTCGCATGATGTTACCACAGACTTTGAAGGTTTTGTATTATGTTAATATGTTTATTGAAATTTATTATATAGTTATATCAATGTTACCTTTTATTTATAGAAAGTTGAGTTTAATGACTTGGAAGAGTTATGTGCAGCAGAACTAATTGGTATGTCGAAAACTAGAATAATGTGTATTATAAATGGCCAAGAAATGTTACAGTCTTCAGATACAGATGAAACTAATGATTCAGGTAATAATTTTTATCAATTTATTCCTAATCTTTTTAAAAAAATTTGTATAAAGCTTAGTAAAAGTACTTGACAATAATAGCTATTTTATATTAAATGCAATAATTTAATTTAAATTTCTCATTAGGTCCTTCTCTTGAAATTATATCTGACACGGAATGGTTAAGTGAAGCAGATACTAACATAAAAGTAGAAGATTCAAAAAATAATAAAGATTCCAAAAAAACAAAGAAAAAATCACTAAATCAGAAGAAATTAGATCCAAAATCAAAATTGAAACCTAAAGCAAAAGGAAAATTAGGAAAAGCTGGAAAACCAAATCTCAAAGTTAAATTGGAAAAGGTTAAATCAGAAGTAAAAGATAAAGAGAAAGAAAAGGAAGGTGAAAGTCTTTTGGATCTTTTGGAACTTGAAATGAGGGCCAGAGCTATTAGAGCATTGATACGAAAAGAAGAGGATTCTACAAATCCAAATTCAAACAATGCATCAAACAATAATACTGCAAATACAGCTTCATCTTCTAATGACAATAGTGCAAAATCAAGACAGGCTAATCTCAAAGAACAGCTTGAAAAAATTGATGTGTTAATGAAACATGGAGACGATGAGGATGTGTTTGTAGTTATTAATCCAGCACCAACAATAGAACTACTTTCAAGTGAAAGTGAAAATGAGGAACACTCCAAGCGAGTTCATCAGAAATTTGTAAGTGAAAGAGGAACAGATAAAAATAATGAAAAATCACAAGAAAAACAACAATCAGATAATAGTAAAGTAAATGAAACGGCTAATGAGAAAACTATAAATGCAGACAAAGATCTGAGTAATCAGAAAAATACAAATAAAGAAAAACCTGTAAATAAAGAAAATAATAAAGGAGAGAAAAGCACAGAACTAAATAATGTGAATAAAAATGAATTAGAAAGTGCAACTGAAAGTAATGAAAATAACAAACAAGTAAAAGTGAAAGAGCCTACAAAAGAAGAAGATCTTGAAGATGGTGAAATTATTGATGAAGAGGATGACAATATTACAGAAGAAAATAAAGTGACTAATAAATCTCCAAATAAAAAAATAGATAAAAAAACTAATAGTCTTCATACAATGATAGATGAGGATGATAATGATATGGATAATGAACATGATATTTTTGAAGAAAATGAAACTAGTAATGACTCTCTAGCAACAAGGACAATTAAGAAGGTCAAGAAAAACCCAAATATTCGCGTAAGGGACAAATTTAAAGAAAGCAATAGCAACAGCGATGAATTTAGCAAACCAAAAAGTTCAGAAAAAGGCCCAATTCATTCTGAGAATAAGGAAAATAGTCTTAAAAAAGATAAAATACACATGATCTTGGATGAACCAATAGAAATTGAAGAATCTCCTGAAAGAGAAGAAAATAAAGTTGAAAAAATACTTAATACCAATGATAACGAGCTGGATAGTAATTCAAAAATAGATTTATTTGATGATAAAATATTAGATATAGAAGAAATAATAAATTTAGATGATTATCCTGACGACATGGATGATTTAGAAAGAAGTGAAATTAGTAAACCAACAGCTAAACATTCAAAAGTAAAGGACAAAGCTGCAGCTGCACCACCTAGTTCTGAAACTTGGGCAACTCGTTATTATCAACAAGATGATGTTCAAAATGTAATAAAAGAATCAAAGATTCAGTCTGAGATTCGCAAACGTTTAAGGGAAAGGCAAAGACAAAGTAAATTAAATAATTCTCCAAAATTAAAAGAACAGGAAGAAGTGCAACCGAGTCCAGAACCTTCCACTGTAATAAACAAACCAACTGGTTCTGTTGAGGAATATTTGGCTTTGAAACAGCTTTGTAAAGAAACAACTAATAACGCTCCTGTGCAAAACGTTGAAAATACTGAACAGTCTGTATCATCAAGTATATCATTAGATAATGTTGATACTTTATTAGAAAAAGATGATTTATCTTCTACAAATGTTATGCCTGCTGATATGGAGGATAATAATCCAGGTGAAAAATCAATTAAAACAAGTACTAAAAAAAGTAAAAAATTAAAAAAATTACAAAAGAAAATGCTTCAAAAACCAGTTGTCATTAAGAAAAAGCCTAAGTTATTAGAAAATATTGCTATTGTAAGGAAAGTTGATCCAGGTCTAAATGAAAATATAGCTCTTGAACTATTAAATAAAGTTATACGGTGTGATAATTCATTTTTAAGTAAAAGTGAAGGTTCTGCAGACCAAAAAAATTCAGTTACAATTGATGAAAAATCTAATGTAAAGGATGGTTCTCTTCTGCATGCACAAACTAATTTAAGAGATGATTTATCTCAAACTGAAGACAAAATTGTGATAAAAGACAACTCATCTGTAGGTGAAGAAAAAATAGACACTAAAGCAATTAAAGATAGTGCTGAAGACATATTGCAAAATAAAATAAGTCCTCCAAAAAATATTGATTTACATCAAAGTACTGAAAGTTGTGAAAAAACGGTTGAGGTATCGGAAATCGGAAATGTTAGTAGTTTACCTTTGAAAAATGAACAAAATATTATGGAGAACAAAGAAGACAACAAAGCGGAACAAAAGGAATCGCTTAGCGATAAAACGGAACAAAAGGAATCATTTAGCCCAAAAAAAGATTCTTCCCCTTTGAGAGACGATGAAAGTGTATCTAAAAGTGACTCGAGTGATGACAATATAATTGTAAGAATAGACAATTCAAATTCAAGTGATAATAAACGACAGTGTGAGTCAGCTCCTGAAGCTAACAAACGTATTCGTCAAACGTCGAGTGACTTAGGAACTTCCGAACTGCGACCAGATTAAAATTATTGTAAATAAAATTAGGTTTTACAAATATAATTATCTGTAATTTGCTTTATTACGAAACATCCGTTTCAGCGTGAATCCTCTTGTATCCCCGCGCTGACAAATTATATCGGATTCTCTCGAAATTCTTATAGTCTTGTTTTAAGATTATTTATAATTTAGATATATTTATTTTTTTCAAGTGTAATTATATTTTTTATTTACATAATAGATTAATTATATTGTATATAAATAAAGATAAGAAGAAATTATCTTTTTTAAATGTTATTTTGAAATGTGTATCTATTTTTTTTAGTGGCTTTCATTATTGCATTTCATGTATTCCTTGTATTTTCAAAGCTAATAATATATGTGTCACCATTCGTGTCATACAATGATGACTGAATTTGTATTCGCTTATAAATTACTTTAACTAATTGAAATTGATTATTTTTTATTAATTTTTTGAAGAAAATAAACTGTGTTATATTTACGATGTATTGAAAATCTAAATTATTTTTATTCACGACTTCACTAAAATAGTTATTTCTTAGATCTAAAAAAGTGGCAAAATAATATATACTTTTCTCGTAAAATTAATTAATTGTTCTACAAAAAAACTCATAAAAATAGGCAACAAGATTAAAATGGGTACTGCAAAAATCATTATCTCAAATTAATTTCTTCGTGCATCTTTTATTTTAACGCCTATGCTTTTTATTTCTTATATAGCCAAACTATATCATATTTTCCAAAATTAATATATGGCTCAGTTAAATTTGACTGTTCTGAAGTTCTCGCAATCAAACTTATCATATATGTACGCGGCCATGGCCCACTCGATTCTGCTCTCCACGACCTCGGCGATTTCATTATTCCATGCGTTGACGAACCACTGCATCACCGGATTTGTGATAAAGCTGAGCCTTCCACAGGTGTAGCTATTTGAAACGCCACGGTTCTCCGTGCGAAAGTCCTGTAAGTTAGGCCGGCAGTACTTCTTGCTGAAGTCCATTCGAACGGTCGCTGTGAAGATCATGTCCTGCACATCCGCGCACAGACTGCCTCTGAGAGGCATCAATCGGACCTAAAAAATAATGAAAGATTTAATATTTTGTACGATGTTGTATTAGGTTGCTGTTTAATTATATTTATATTTAGTCTGGTAATGTTATAGTTTATAAAACAGGAGTAATTTAAACTTACAGCCTTGAAGTTATTGTAAGTCACGTGTCCTTTTGGAATTCCAAAGCTAAAAGAAAAGGTCTGTATTGGTTGACCAGGTGGTGATGCTTGAATTTGTACTCTTGCATCTAATAGAAGAGTGTTGAGGCCCCTTAAAAGGAGAAATTATTTTTACAAATGATCGTTTCTATAATTATCGAGTTTTATATTTGTACAATTAAATTAAATTAAATTAGTAGAATGTAATGATACAACTTACTCAAAAGTTCCTTCGCTAGCAGAGGATACGCCCGATTGAAGATCGGGGATTTCAATAGTCCCATTAGTATTGTATTGGAATAATTCCGCAACGTTTCTAACTATAGAATCTGCTGCTTGAACGAGATTAGCCTAAAACAATGTAACTGAGATTGTATAATTGTATACTCTAAGTAAAACTATTTATTAATTAATATTTAAATTACTAAATTTGATGGTTGTTTTTTAATCTCTAGTAATTTTTTCCTTAATCTATTTTACATTTGTACGAATGTAAAAAATGTAAAAACCAAATTCGCTATAAGATTCCAATCTTTCAAATATATACTTAAAATTTTACCTTTTTCTTCGGATTATTGTTCTCAGCGAGCCTTGGCGGCCTCATCTTAGGAAAGTTTTCTTGCAGCGTCCTGGACCAGATGGACATGGGGCCAAAGTCGCGGGGATCCTTGCGAGCTCTAACTATGTCGTCTTCGCGCACCCCGCCGAGCTGGCTACACAACCGAATATCGGAGCATCGTTCGATCGCTTGGAAGATGATCGCCAAGAGCTGAGTAGGTAGCTCATTGTAGAAGCTTAAATGTAATGCAATTACATTTGTTATTAAAAATTCAAGAGTGATTTTCAAAACGAATGGTTGATTTTATTACGTCTCTTTATATTTTTAATATGCTTACAAAATTTAAGATTTTTAAACTTTTATGTTATTTTTTGTATAAACATAAAAATGAATAATTTACCTTCCTGTTTTTTTATCAGCTACGAAAAATGAACAATCCTTCAAACCTTTGGTTGCGTTTCTGACATCCTGCGAATTAAAATTTTTTTTATATTATAATTAGAAAACTTAATGATAGTCAATTATAACAAAAATTAAATAAAATTCTTACTGCCACATTTGCAATACCCAGTACTTCAGCTTTCAATGAATTTTTTATATTATGAATAGTTCCATCGTCTTTCTCAATATCACCTAAATCATTAAAAATAAATAATTGTTAAAAACAGTTTGTGATGTATGGAAAATTTTAAAAATAAAGAATATTTAAGGATTACAGATAGGCGCTGGATAGATATTAGATATATACCTGAAAAATAGATTACTGATTGGCCAATAAATAAATTGACAGAAGGTGTCTCGGGGTATAGATAGACTCCTACGCTGTCTCTATTGACATTGAAGTAAAGAGAAACATTTTTTAGAAGCACTGTTTGACCGTTTTGATCTTTGACAGGGAATGGCCGCGGAGAGCAATCTGAAAATAAAATAATTATATTAAAAATTTATTTTCATATTTTAATTCTCTAATTATTGGTCGTTATTATAAAGCCAAATACTACAATATAAAAAATACTAACAAAATCTTGGTTTAACCTGCTTTGAAAAGAAATGCAATTAAAATCTTTAAATATATAAAAAATACAATATGTATTCACTTCATTAAAAGTTTATTTTTGCAAGAGAAAAATTTGATTTTTTTTTTAAATCCATTAAGTTGAGCCATTTATACAAAGTTATATACTACAAACGGAATCTCAGCCCTTCTAGGAATCGCGGTTTCCTCCTTAATTCTGATTGGACTATACGCAACGTCGGAAGAGGGAGAAAAAGGGCGGCCCCGAATTCGCGCTTTACCAGCCCGTGGCGCGCATTCATGTTTCGACTTGCAATCGGATGCGGAGAGGGTTCGCGTGAGTGCATTGCTATTTCGATTTGGATGACAATCTGTCGATTATAGGTTTATAAATAGTTAAGCAACATTCTTTGGTGGTCTGATTACGAGTGAAGTTAAGTTAATATAGATATTTCAGCAAGAACAGATACAAAGTATATATCTATCCTTGTTTGTTTGTATGTTCTGTGACGCAAAGAAGCCCAAACTCTTTTGTTTCAAATTATTAGAAACCGCATGTGCGCTGCTGAATATTGATATTTACGGAAAAATCAGTAGGAGTGTACATACAGTCGTGTAGACTGTGGTATTTAAATTGCATTTTCTTTTTGCGAGCTTCAAAACGATGGCAGAGATTGGGAAAATTATGTCGATTTTTCAAAAGAGCATTCGAGAATTCACTAGAAATCTTTACAAGGTAAGATTATTTTTCGTTTCGGAAATGATTAACAACTGTTACAAATTTCGTAAGATTTATTAATTTACATTTTGGGTATTTAATTGCAGAAAGTTCCTAAACCTCCAAATATCATTTGCTCGCATGCAGATGCACATTTGAGTTGATTAAAAAAATGTATTGAACTCCCGTTTTGAAAGCATTACAATGTAAGTAATAATTAATATTTACACAGTGTTAATATTTATATTTTTCTTTGTAAAGATAAATGCTTTAATACAGAGAGAATTGCACTTACAATTTTTAAGTAATTGCACGTACAATTACAGTTACGTTTTTTTTGTATTATTTATTAAATAGAATGAAAAAATGGTTTAACAATCGGATGTTAATAAAATTTTTATTCAAAAGCAAGAGGATTTATATTAATGATATATTTAAAATGAAATTGGTTTTTTGATCTGAAAAAAGCCGTTGAAACTGAGAAGAAACCAATGTTTGTGATGTTTGTAAATAATTATTTTATAGAACCTTAAAAATTTAAATTTTGCAAAGTTACTACCAAACTTTGCCATTTCAAATTATTAAAAATATCATAATATGCTGTCCAACAATTATTGCTCTATCATCAATAAATTGTACATATAGAGTTATTAAATTTAAAGGCTGTTCAAGATTTTTTACATTTTATGTTATTTTTGTACTGTTAAATCATTGCAAATTATATACAGATAATAACTACATATGTTATTTTTTTTATAGGTTCTTTTATGTTGAGCATAATACCAAGGCTGATGGATTGAAATTTATCGAAAAGAACTTTCTGAGTATTCACTCTGCAAAAATATTTACTGAACAGCTGAATGGTACTTCATTTATAAAAATTTAAAACCAAAAGTGCAATTGATTTGAATGGTTGTTTGAAAACTGTAAGTATGACTTTTCTTAATAGTTTAATATTTATTTATGTAAGGAAGCTTTTTTGAATTCAATGAGACAAGAATGAAGTACACAAAACAGATGCAAGTTTTGAGAACATTAATTAGATTTAAAGTAATTATTTGTAGATAAATCAAGTCAAAAGTGTTTTATTGAAGTTTATGAAGTTGCCAGATTTTGTTGTATGTATTTTAATTCATGTGACTAATTTTTCTCTGTTTATATTTCAGATATAAAGATGCGTGTTGTAGGGTACAGTGAACCATAGAAAATAAGTGAATTTTATGAAGAACTGGTATTTTTAGACATAATTATTGATAAAATCGCAACAGAATTTGTTGGAAGAACCTATAACCCAATCACAAAATAGCTTCAAAAGTTCGTAAGTACATAAGTCTTTAAAATACAACATTTTTCTGAAAAATATTAATTTTATTTAAATTATTTTGCCTATTTAATACCAAAATTGAAAATATTTGCTCATGATGCTTTATACATGAACTGTTGTAACACTTTTAATAACAGAAATGTCTCTTGTGTGTAATATTGTTTAATTAATCAATTACTGTCTTATCCTGCAGATAACACATTTCAAAACTATATTTGTATTTTTATACTTAGAATTCATTTAATTACTTTCACTTGTTTAAAGCATATTATATAGATTTCTAATTTGCTTAAATTTTGTGTATAACAGTCACAAAACTGTTTACAAAAACTTTTCAATTTATCCAATTTCATGTTTATTTAACGAAAATATTAATAATTTCTATTTAGTTGCTTACTTAAAATTTCCGCCTCAGTAATCGATAAAATTATCGAGATGACCGCAATATAAAAAGCATACTTCAGCATCTGTTTCCCACGCATGGTGACCACGTGCCTTACGCGTTTGGTGCGCCTTGAAGACTATACTTTAATTCCTAAATTTTCTTTTACTATACTTATCTTTTACCGTTACTTTTTTTTTTTAAATCACAATCAAAGCGATTAAATTATTAGTTGGCGTCATTCATGCAAAATAAAATGTACACTTCAGGTACATGTGCGTGTGTGACGCAATGTTGTCTCAGAAACACTTGTTAAATCATTATTGAAAATATTCCGCATCATTGATTTTTATGAATTAATTGTTTACTTGAGGGCGTGGAAAAGCGTTTTAGTCGATCAATGATTGGTAAAAGTGAAATGAAGAATACTGTCTGATTTTTTATAGTACAAAATCAATATTAGTTGTGATGATGTAACTTACAACAATGAACGCTTTCCTACAATTATTTTATGATTGTTAAATGTCCATAACATATTTTTTTATTTAAAATTTGGAAATCACTATTTTTAAATTGTATTACGTTTATCTGTTCTTATCTTTAATTTTTGCATCAATTTTACATAAAAATTATATAAATTTTTCTTGTCAGATATTAGGGTTTTAAATTTTGTCATACATATCTGAGAAAATATTTTATATATTTTTGATGTAATATGATCCATACTGTATAAAAGTCCAAGTTTTAATTTAAAATTTATTATTTCACTTTTGTTTAATAATACTGTAGTAGTTATTTCTCATTTAACACTAAAGATTTTATAATTGAAATACTTGTTTTTTATCAACATCTATGATTATATGTATTTATGTAATAAAAAGGAATGAGAAACAGTTTTTTAATACTCCGTGCAAAGTAAAGCTCGATTTCGCGCACGCTCGATCAACAAAGCGTATGCTAAATCTCGCTTTGTGCACGTCGTATAAAAAAATACAGTTCGATACATGAGCGAGGAAGTGATTTCAACCTCGTGTGGCCTTTTCACAACGCAAACGTCCACACGCGACTGAAATTACTTTCTTGTACTAATATCGAAATGTACTATTTTGATAATTTTGGTAATATGGTTTAGTACATGAGCTTGAAAACGATTTCAACATCATTACGTGTGGTCTTTTCACTCTAGTATTGAAATTTACTATTTTCAAACATGTAAACTCAATTACTCGCTAATACAAAAAGGGGCATTAATTCATAGTAATTTTAACTGTACTATAAACCTGTAATATTTTTAGCAATAATATTATATAAAACGTTAAATCGGTTTATACGCTTTTAACATATGTGAAAGCGTAATGAAATTATTTAAAGAGGAAAATACTATTTTAAGGTAGCTGCACCACACTGCCCCGTACCACCAAGGGGCCCCGTGGAGGCAGTTAATGATTTTGTTTTAAAAAATTATTTAGCCACGTTAAAAATGTTTCATATTTATTATATAATACTTT
>UELX01005130.1:0-14869 GCA_900480035.1 Eupelmus urozonus | reverse complement strand
CTTGAGTTTCTTAAAGCGTTAGAGTCTAAAATTCTGGTTTTCTTTATATTTTGTTACCTAGAATCATATCCCAAAGTGTGAGCAAAATCCGTGATCCGGAGGCCTGGGCCTCTCCTAGTTAGTTAACAACATGTAGTAATGTAACATTACGAAATCCCATAGAAACATTTTTTCTGCAATATAATATATTTGTCTTTTCTATTATATTAGGAGACTACTTTGTGAGCTATATAATAGTACATTGCAAGATCCATCTTAATTCTTCAGCC
Source organism: Eupelmus urozonus (assembly GCA_900480035.1). Lineage (NCBI taxonomy): Eukaryota > Metazoa > Arthropoda > Insecta > Hymenoptera > Eupelmidae > Eupelmus > Eupelmus urozonus. The sequence goes on along the minus strand of UELX01005130.1, from coordinate 14,600 downwards.
GTTGATGTTTCAAATTTTGTCGTAAATGACCATGGAATTAAATTTTTACTTTAAAAATGAGTTTAACACCAATCTCAAATGTTTACGTAGATAGATAGATAGATAAATGTGCGACTACAATTTTTTTTTTTTAAATGTGTAATTTATCAGTCAAGTCCGAAAGTATAAAAAAAATAGAGGTTGATTTTTAACATTTAAAAATGAAGTTTACACTACTGACTATTCCATCAAATGGGTCCTTCTTCTCGAGATATAAAGTATCTAATCTTAAATATTTACTTTCTTAAAAAATTATGTTTTTTTTATTGATAAAATTTAAAATTTTTAAGTTGCAAAAATTAAAGAAGAAAATGATATGGCACTAGTCAAATAGCTTTAATTCAAGCTTTCTTTTATTAAAAAATATTAATTCTTTCGAACGTAATCAAAGTGATCAAATGTGCTATAAAAATATTAAATTTTTACAAAATCAATCATTAAAATAAAAGATTAAAAATTTATCATTTTATTAAAAATTTTTAATCATTTTTTTCCGTTTCCTTTTTACAAGTATATTACTTTCAAAAGAATCAATCTTATATAAATTAAAGCTTTTATTGTGCGTAAGTTTATCGCCTTCTTCTTTGTTTTCTATATCTTAAATGTTATGACCGATAAAAAAAAAACAATTTTTTAGAAAATAACATTCTTAATTAAGGGGTCGATAAATAAAATGATCAAACGATCAATTTATTACTGGATTTATTATAAGTCGACGTTTCGGTCATTCGGCAGGAGACATATTTTGCTGACCCTTATCAATGCGTTCTAATAAAAATTTATAAAAGTTGATATATGAATTTAAGAACAACGGTAATATAAAATTTATATTAAGAAACACTCACAATTAATAGTACTTAAATAAAACACTGCGTATGCAATGCATTGCATAATTCATGCATTTTGAGCCACGCGATTCAAGGACTAAAGAGTAGGCAGTCAAGGAATACATACAAATTTTCTATAATAAATATGGTGATAAAAATGTGTTTGGAGTATAGGCTAAGAAAATATTTATATTATATTTTTTAATTTTAATTATTTGAATTATTGTATAAAAATTTGACATCAATATTTCAATAAATATAAAATGTGACGTACTGATACGCAGTATATACGATAATGTTATACGAACATACCTATAGAAGCGCAGAATTTTTCACGATAATAAAATACGAACTTACCTTATGAACAGTGGCCATGTTGAAGCGTACAAACTTAACCTAGAAAATCAGATGTTTTTATTAAATTGTGTTTAACATTACACAACAGGAATAAAAGTAATAATGAATATATCTATTGATATTAGCACTTATTCGTCTTACATATAAAAGTGTTTCTCTTTCATATTTATTTGTATAAATAAAAAAATAACAAATGTCAAGAGATTAGAGATATTTAAACCAGAAGATTTTTAATTAAAAGATAAACAATGGAAAAAGTAGATGAATCGAACGTTGATCAATTTAAAACGGAGCACGAATGCGACGAGCACTGGGAGCTAAGGCGAAAATTCATTTTGGCTCATGCCGATAAATTTCAAAAAGATGAACTTATGTGCCTTGCACAAGTTTTCACAAATGTGGAGTTCTTGGGTTGTAAATATCCACAAGAAACAATGCGCATGATCACAGAATTATCTAAGGAAGTTGTTGGAGATTATAGGGAAAAACAAAAAAATAGGTTGCGAAGAACTTTTGTTGGAGCTTCCGATGCAGCTAGTTCTAAGGCCAAAGGTACAGGGAGAAATTGTGAGTTTTAAAATAAGTATTTTGATGAATTACTATTGAGTTATATGTAAATCAAATTTTATTTTAGGACATTCAAGGACGGATAAGTCCTCAGCACCAACAACTTCAACAACTTCAGGAGAATCTTCAACACAAAAAAACCATCAGGGTTTATATAATAATTTTAAAAGAAAACAAGATTTAACAACACAAGACAGGTTCACAGAAGCTAAAAAGAAAAAACCAACCAGAGTAAAGGCTGATGTTGTTTTATTTGAATACATGAATGACACACCACAAAGTATAATTTCTAGAGCTGCTAGTAGTTATGACTTTGCTTTAGAGTGGAAATTTGACAGAAAGAATGATGATTTTTTGTGCACTGTACTTTTTAATGAACACAAAGTAGCATCTGCAACAGCACCCAATCAAAAAGCTGCAAAAAAAGATGCTTCTGAAATAGCACTAGATGAAATGCGAAAAATCTATTATACAATCAAGGTTACTAAAAATTTAACACCTACTGTTACAGATGATTTAGGAATGCAAAAAGAATCAACGTCAAAATCTGATGCTATTGGTAGCGATAATATTGGTTCAAAAATGATGAAATTAATGGGATGGTCGGGTGGAGGTTTAGGAAAATCTTCTCAAGGTATTACAGAACCCGTCAGTGTACAACAACAAATGACAAGAGAAGGCCTTGGACTTAAACCTGGAATGTACAATATGCATGTGTTCAAAAAAAAATGTACAGAAGTATTACAAAATTATGTGCAAGGTGATACATCAACAGATCTAGTATTCAATCCAAGTTTTACTAATGAAGAGAGAGCCATGATTCATCAAATCGCCAAACAACTTGGACTTAAATCACAAAGCTATGGTCCTAAAACACAAAGAACCTTAACAATATCACGAAAAATAAATGCTGAGGATCTTGTCAATGAGTTAATAGAGCTTGGTGGTTCAACAGAAAAATATCAACTTATTGAACCAACAGGAAAAAAAAATTAATTACTATTAAATACTAAAGGAAACATTGAATCATTAATGTACAACAATTATAATAATTTACTAAACATTATACAACGAGGATGTATAAATTAATTTTTTATACATATTAAATGTTAAGAAACTCCTAATATCATTGTACATATTATTTTTTCCCTACCTAATCCACCTTCAGATTGATCTCATAAAAAAAGTAGTAAAATAAAATTTAGAAGTTATACATGAACATATAAGAAATACTAAATTAAATTTTTTTTAATTACTTTTTTTTAAATTAAAATCAACATTTAATTAGTATTTGTTATTGTAAAATCTCTGCATTGATATATTCAATTAGACATAAAATATCACGAAATTTTAAGGTCATTTACAAAATTATAAATATCATACTTACAAAAATCTTGAATTTTATATCACGGCGAAACTAATACTAAATTTAAAAAAATACTTTTAATAACAATTTAATAAATGATTACAAAATTTCAAACTTAAAAATGCACAAAAATATGCGGTACGCACCATGATGCAAGTCCAAACTAGTGTGAAAGTGAAATGCTTACTTAAAGCCAACTTCGTTGTTGATGTGAATTCAGTTTTAGCTTGTGTCAGTGTTTCAGGGCCAGGCAGGCCAGTATTAGGCTTCATACATGCGGATGCAGGACGTTGCGCATCGACGTTTTTGGGAAGCGTTTTTGTATTTATTAAATATGGATATTTAAACAGTTTTTGCGGGCATCAGCAAATTCAGCGAAAATGTCTACCAGTACGTTGGTTGAATTAATAATTTTGATTTGTTAGTTACGCGGAGACAAAAATTGTCTCTCTTTTTAGGTTATGTTACAAAAACCACTTTTTAAAACGCAGATTTTGTTTGTAATTTATAAAATGTTGAGCTGTAATTAGTTGAATTCAAATGTTAAAGTTCGATTAAAACAGAAAATCATTTTTGCTATACATACTGATATTAGTATGTAAAGTTTGATTAAACTCCATGTTCACTTTTAACCTAAATATAGCTTGACATTACAACATTTCTGTATAGTGATTATTTTCATAATTTGGATGATGAATAGTATTATATATTAATAGAAACAAGTATTAATAAATATTTTTTCTATTTATTATAGGAAAACACCCTAAGTTAAGGAACAAACAGCAGTTGGAGAAAACTAAGATTTCTAGTTTAATAAAATCTCCAAAAGGTATTAATTTAAATTACCAAAATATAAGCTAAGCTTTCTTATTTTCATAATCATTCTGTATTAATTTCAAATGTTTTTAAAAGTTCTTTTAGAAAAGGTAACTTATCCAGTTGGAAAAACATCTGTAAAAACAAAAATTGTAACAAATTCAACTGATTGTTTAGGTTTGTATAAAAATAAAAATTTCTTATAACTACTCATAAGTAAGCAAAATATTCATTTATTATTTTTAAATTACAGATAGCGATACAATATCTAATAGTGATACTATAGAACCTAAGAGCTTAAGAAATAGATCGATAGTTTGTGAAAGTAGTCATAAAGTAGGAAATACTTTTAATAATAAAAAGAAAATTACGATAACAGATACCTCGAATTACTTAGGTTTGTATGATATAAAAATTATTTTTAATAAATAAATCATTAATCTTCATCAAATTTAGCTATAAAATCATTTATTTTGTAAATCAAAGTTATACTTTTGAGAGAGTTTATTAAACACTTCTTATAAAGTTGTTATACGAGTAAATTAGACTTTTATATTTAGTAAAAACTGTTAACTGGAGATACCTTGTATCTCTAAGTTATGAGAGCTTATAAGTTATCTTCAGTTGATGTTATTCATTATGTGTAATCATGTAATTCATTAATATAACAGAAGTTCAGAAGTGAGGACTAATGAATTCCGAAAAATATCAACTTCGATTTTAGGGAATGAATAATTTTACTTTTTGGATCAAGGAAGATTGTTGTTTTATTTATTTTTTGATAATTACGAATGATAGAAGTAACATCATTTTGATGTATTTTGATCTAAAATGCTACATTAAAATAAAAATTCTTTTTTGTATTTTACTATATTTTATTGAATTACAGATAAATTAACAAAAAATAGTAATAATGTCAAATCTGATAATACGAAAACCGAATTGATTAAATCTCATAATGATGCTGAAAAAGAACAATCACGTAACACTAAAGAGAAAGTAACATCACTTGCTACGCCAAATAGTTCAGGTTTGTGGATTATATCTACTAGTATTAAATAATTAAGCCTGAATTTGTAGTTCAGACTTACACTTATCCATACACTCGCACGTCCATTCCCCCTTACATTTAAACCTACTCTATAACTTTTGCAAGAGACTTAAATAAACTTCTTGAATTAGATATAAATGTTTATTAAGTGTAAGTGTGACTACAAGAAAACGCTTAGGTGCTTAAGTATTAGTAGAACTGTAAATGCATTTTAAAATAGATTTGTTTCCTAAAATCTAATTTCAATTTATAGATAATAAATCAACAAACAAAAATAGTCATAATACATCTAGAAGTTTGCGAAACAAGTTAAGAACTTCAAAAGAATTGTGTCAAGATCAAGAACTATTTAATTCTGAAAAAAATACATCATCCAATACAACTAACTGCTCAGGTTTGTAAATCCTAACAAAAAATTATTCAACATATTAATTTTGATATATTAGTGAATTATTACTTTTAAATTACAGACAATGATTCAACATACCAATCAAATCATTCAGCGCCTAGAAATTTAAGACGTAAGTTAAATGCAAAAGAGAACAATGAGAAAGAGATTTTTTCCTGTGTTAAAGGGAAAGTTATAACATCCAATATATCCTTAGGTTCGTACATCTTGAAAAAGCATAAAAAATAAGAATTTGAAAAATAATATGATAAGCGGACATTGAAGTCATGTGTTTATTGATAATATTAGACAATTTAACGCATTGTTATATCCCGTTAAGCCCAAGAGAACTCTGGAAAATCCACTTTGTTTTGAACTCTGTAAAAATTGGAAATTAAATAATTTTATAATCCTAGCATTTGGTCATACTCTTTAGTACTTAAAAAAAACCAAATGAATAATACAATATGTACTGTATGTTTATTACAAAAAGTTATCCTTAATGAAAATGTGCATTTTTCAATAATCCAATAAGAAGACTTTGGGTTTAACGGGTTAAAACAATTTTTAAAATAAAAAAAAATCTTGGCTTATATTCTTATTTTTAAGCCCTAACTAAGATAACAATAAAATATGTAGTTTAAATCGAATTTGAATAAAAAAAATAAAATAAATGGATCAATAATTTTGAGATTTAATAATGCCTAAATATCTGTTTTTAAATTTCAGATAGCAAATCAGTAGATGAAAAAAGTAAATTATCAACTGAAACCCTGAAAGATAAACCAAGAATTCCAAAAGGTATTTTTCAAAATAAAAAATTTAGTTATTGCAGTAAAAAGCCTTTTTGATAATATATTTTACCTTTTTTTAGCACCTGAATTAACAAGCAAAATTAAGTCAAGTTTGAAAGTAAAAGAAAGATTAAAGAGAACTCGCGAAGCAGACTGTGATTCCAGTTTTGGTAAAAATATATCTATTTTTATTTTAAACATAAAAACTAAAGATGTAATATGATAACACTTTTTTCTTTTATATTAAAGATGAAGAAAGACCAAGAAAAAGAAAATCTTTAGAAAATTCAGGCAATAGGGAGATATACCGTTTATTTCCTATAGGTATTTATTGATTTTATTAAAATTAACTTCTAAATTTTTGAAGAAATATGTATTAATATGGTATATTTTAAAAAGTGCTTTTAGAAAGATTGCCTATAAAAAGTGCCTCTCCAAAATCTCCAAAACAAGATCTCATTTTAAATCAATCAAAAAGCTTTGGTTTGTATTATATATAATTTTTTATATTGAATCTTAAAAATTATTGAAATAATATAATTTATTACATTTTTGAAATTTCAGAAAATGATTCATGCCCAAAGTCTAGTTGTAATGTAAAATCTAGTAAAATTAAAAAGAAAAGAAAAAATTTAAATCAAACACAAGACAAAGAAATTTTACAAAGTGATGGTAGTTATTATAATTATTTTACAGTAATGATAAATTTATAAAAATTCTAACAAGTTTTTAACAATTCTTTTAATAGGACAAGAACCGAGTAAAAGTCGAATTGTTCCTGATGAACAGAAACTTTTAACTAATTCAATCAAAGATACTAATGTAATTACTGAAAAACTTTCTACTAACACAACTATGAAGGAACAGATTAATTGTGAAAGTAAATGCTCTAAAGAAGATTTAGAAAGTAATCAGAGTAAAATGGAAGTTGAAAATATTCTTAGCGATAATTTACTTACAAATTGTTCTGGTTTGTATATATTCTTATTTATTTATTTATTTGTTTTTTGTTGATTTACACAATTTAAAATATCCAATTTAAATTAATAAAAAAACAATTATTTTGAAATTATAGCGTCTGAAAATACCAGTGAAAAAGAAATAAACAAAAATGATATAATTGTTGAACAGAACCATCAATCAGATGCAGTAAAAGGTATTTATTTTCGTATTGTATCCTTATAATCATATTATTATTTGCATCTGATTATTTCTTCTTTATTAAATATATCAAACTATTTGTCAAAGTTTTGCCTATTGTATTCAATATAAAATTCATAATACAACTTTTTTCAGAAAATGAAAGAATTAATAGTGTTGATGTTATAACCAACAATGAAAATTCGGAAATTAAAAAAAGTAAATATATTACATTACTAATTAGGAAACTATTGAAAAATTTTATTAAGTATGAATATTTAAAATAATTTTATTTTTTGCAGATGAAAGAAATGCTCACAATGATCCTATCAGTGATTCAATGAATAATGATTTATCTAATGAAACAGAAAATAAAGAATCACCTGAAACAAGAACCAATGAGATAGATAATACATTATATGAAAATGAAGATTCTGAAGAAATTATTATTTATACAAATGATGGTAATTATGACATGACTCATAATTTATAAATCATTTAAGATAAAATTCATAGTGATTTATAATTAATGATTTCTTAATTATAGGTGCAAAAGTTATTTACAATAACGGGAAATATGATGATATACGAGAATGTATTCTTACTGATGAAGTAGAAAGTGAAGAAAATAATGAAAATCTGCTAATAAATGATAAAGAAACTGAAGAAATTAATGAAAATCTGCTATTAAATGATAAAGAATCTGAAGAAATTAATGAAAATCTGCTATTAGATGATTCAGAATCGGAAGAAAATAATGAAAATCTGTTATTAGATGAGTCGGAATCTGAAGAAAATAATGAAAATCTGCTATTAGATGAGACAGAATCTGAAGAAAATGATGAAAATCGGCTATTAGATGAGACAGAATCGGAAGAAAATGAAAATCGGCTATTAGATGAGTCAGAATCTGATGAAAATAATGAAAATCTGCTATTAAATGAGACAGAATCTGAAGAAAATAATGAAAATCTACTATTAGATGAGAAAGAATCTGAAGAAATTATAATTTATACTGATAAAATAGAAAGTGAAGAAAATAATGAAAATCTGTTATTAGATGAGAAAGAATCTGAAGAAATAAAAATTTATACAAATTTCGGTATATATAATTTTATATAAAAATTGCACATGTCTCATTAAAATTTTGTTAAGTACTTACAAATTTTTATGTTAATTATTTAGGTGGTGAGGTAAAATCTAAAGTTATTTCTAATAAAGCAGATAGTGAATACGTTGTTAATGAAGGAGATAATACAGCAAGTGATATTCAACATATAAAATCTAATGAAATTGCTGAAAATAAAAATATTGGTACGTATATTTATCAAATACTATTATAAGCTTTCAAAAGTTAGTTTTCTCCAATTTCATTTAAATTAAAATTTATATTTTTTACAGAAAATACAAAAGTTATGGTTAATCATGATAAAACTAATATTGATGAAAATTCATCCGAACCAACAAAAATTGAAATTAAAAGTAAGTTTGTCTATTTAAAAATAATTTTAATTATTTGTTTTTTAGTTTAATAGTGTATCTATAAATCAATTTTAGAAGTTGGTACTGCTAAAGATATGTTGGACAGTGTAGGATGTAGGATAAATGAAAACATTTGTCCCAAAATTGACAAAGAAAATATTAAATTTTCTAGTCCAAACAAGAATGAGCGAGCAGGTTCTATTACACCAGCTTCTGGTAATTAAAAACTACTTCAATTTTTTTTATCCCAATTTTATTTTTACTTTTTTTGCAAAAATATTTAAGTACTGCAATAGTATAGTTTTTATGATTTTACATCTAATTTTTAATGCTTTGTATTATATGTATGTTGCATTCTTCTTTTAGCAGATATTGCAAAATGTACCGATGATAGGGTTAATGAAAAATGTTCATATAAGAATAAGATCCGTAATAAAGCAGGTATTATATTTAAATATCCTTATTATAATTAAAACTAACTTTTATTTCAATCAGAAAAAGTAAAACTAATCTTAAATGATTTAAGATGATGTACCTATTGTTGAAGAAAACCTTACGAGCGACGTTAATATAATCAATGAAGTAATCGTAATCAATGAAGAACCTACTGTTAATGAAGTACATAAAAATAAAATGAATTCCAGCAGTAAAAAATCGATTCATGGTCAAAAGTTGCCTGGCAAAATATTTGTAAAAACTAATGGAATGAAACAGTTGAAAAAAAATAAAGGTAATATTTTAAATCAAAGAAAGAAGGGCGAAGATGTAGTGGAGAAAAGTTGCACACATTAAATATTTTTTTGCATAATATGCTTTTGACATAATTACTAAAGAGAGTTACATTAAAGCAAAGATTAAGTAAATGCTTTCTCTATAGTAAGCCCTTCTTTACTTACTTTACCGTTACATTTTTTTAATAAAATATATAAATTACGAATTAAGTTTAAAAAAATTTTATAACAAAATCATACTTTTTGCGCTTTTTGTTGATGAAAGTGTGTTTAAAGTAGCTATTATTCGTTCTAAATGCTCTAATAACTGACCATAAAGCAAAATATTCCCAATAATTTGAAAAATAAAGTATGTACTTTTAGCGTTTCCTTCTTTTATAATATATAATGAAAATATCGTTTTTAATATTAATTTTTGTTATTTTAAGAAATTTCAACTCTTTTTATAATTTTTTTATAAATTAAATTAATTATTTATGTAATAATCAAATTTATTTATTTTTATACTTTAGTGTTAATAAGTAATATAAAAATAAAATTTTTTAATTTAAAGAAAAAGAATATTTTTTAAATTAAATTAAAAAAAAAAACAAAAAAATAACACGCCTATACTAGTAGAAAATAACGTGTTATATATATCAAAGATTCTACTTTATATATAGACAATTTTACGTCGCATGTATGAGTGCTTATAGATCAACCGATCAACTTTCCAACTATTTCGTAATTTTTGTTAATTAAACTATCACTTATTCTCCAAGCCGCAAAATAGCTATATTTTATCCTGTTTTCATTCACAAAAAGTGCACAAATCATATATATATATTATTATTATTAAAACTAAGTGTATAATGGATGAGTGATTTAAATTAAAAAAGTAATTGTTATAAATTTATAATTATTAAGAGAATAGAAACTGAAAAAAGTGTAACTTAGCCCTATTCTCCTCCAGATACATATAAAAATAAAATTTTAAAGAAATTTATATTTGTATTTACTATGATTATAGTTGTTGAAACATTGGATATTGCTGATGAAATTATGGACTCCCACGATAGCATTGTCAATAAAATACAGAAAAATAATAAGACAACAAATCAAAACTTAAGGAACAGTGGAAAAATTCGAGATTTAAAACCTTCTGGTAATTGTTTATTTTACATAAATATTATCTTTGTAGATAATTAGTAATTTTCTGGACTAAAATCTTCTGTTATAGTTATGTTTATCAAATCAAAAATTTGATTAAAGTACATTACCTTTTTAATGCTAAAGTTTACATATTTTTTCATTTGCAGCTAATAAAGAACTCAACAATTACATTTCAGTTTATAAATCTTTATCTAATTTAAATGAAATAACAAATAAACGTAATTATTGCAAATATTTTTTTTAAAACATTAAACGATTTGTTATTTGTCTTTAATTCAATATTTTATTGTAAAATTTCAATTGCAGGATTAGTAAAAATTGATAAAAATATCGATAATAGAAATTATAGCCTTCAGAAAGGTATAGATAAATCTATTTGTTCAAAATTACTTCCAAAAGAAATTCAATCTAATATAATTCTTTCCGGTAATTCACATTTTATAAGAATATAAAATAGTAAATATTTAATTTATTTATAACATGTTTAATATTTTCTAGATAAAAAAGACCTCAAGAATGATGAAATAAATAAGAAATCCTTACCTGTATTGAAAACCATTGAAGATAAAGGTAATAATTCCAGATATTATTTTGAAACATATATATATTATATTAGTGTAGCTTGTATTAAAACATTTACTTTTTCTAGGCACAAAAGAACTAAATAATCACATTCCAATAAATACATGTTTTACAAATTTAAAAGGAACAAAAAATAAAGGTTGTATTTCATTGTTAATTTGAAATTAATTTTTTATTATTTAATTATTCTTTTATTAATTAAATAATTTTCTAATGAAATTATAGATGAAAAAGTATCACAAATTTTCAAAACTGATAGTGAAAAACTTTTAATTCAATTTGCCAAAAACAATTTTGGTATGAAAGACATTGAGAAAAATACAGAAAGTAAGAAATCCTTACCTACATTGGAAATCGTTTCCGATAAAGGTAATAATATCAAAAATTATTTTTCAATACATATTATATCAGTTTATTGTTGGTATTAAAACCATTATCTTTTTACAGTTACAAAAGAATCCAAGAATTTAAAAGAAGCAACAAATAGAGGTATTTATATATAATCACGTTTTTTATTATTAAATTATTTTTGTATTAATTAGATGTTTCTTTTAATGAAATTATAGACAAAGAAGCTGTTCAATTTTCAGAAAATGACAATGACAATGGCAGTTTTAACAAAGATGAAGGCAAATCTTCCAATTTAAAACTATTCTCTGGAGAAATTCAATCTACTGTAAATGATGATGGTAATCAAATTTTTAAAATATAATAATAAAAAATTATTTCAAATACAATATTTATAATACGTTATGTCTAGATAAACAAGATCTTGAGAAAATAAAAGAAAATAAGAAATCCTTGCCTGCATTGGAAACAGCTAAGGATAATGGTAATAATATAAAAATTATTTTTGAATGCACATTATATTATTTTGTAGTGCATATTAAAAAATTTGAGTTTATATAATTTTTTTAATTATATTAGATATTTCTTCTACTCAAACTGTAGATGACGCAGTACAAATTTCGAAAAATGATAATGACAATGACAGCTTTAACAATGATGAAGGCAAATCTTCCAATTTAAAACCATTCTCTAGAGAGGTTCAATCTACTGTAAACAATGATGGTAATCACATTTTTAAAATATAATAATAAAAATTAATTTAAATACAATATTGATAATACTTTATGTCTAGATAAACAAAACCCTGAGGAATCAAAAGAAAGTAAGAAACCCTTAACTGCATTGGGATCATCACCTGGAAAAATTCAATCTATCATAAACGATTCTGGTAATCACATTTTATGTGATTTTATAAAAATATTAATAAAAAATTGGTTTTCATATAATATTTTCAATACTTTATGTTTAGATAAAAAAGAACTTCATACAAATAATGAAAATGAAAAATGCCTGTCTGGATTGAAAACCATTCAGGATAAAGGTAATAAGTTTTAAAAATTATTTTCGAATATATAAAATATATCAGTATATGATTTATATAAATTTATTTACTTTTTATAGCTATAGAGGAGCGTGAAAATGACGTTCCTATAAATAAGCATTTTACTAACTTAAAAGAAGCAAAAAATAGAGGTATTTATTTAGAATTTAGATTATTAATATTTAATTATCTTTTATTAACTAAAAATTTCTTCTAATAAAATTGTAGATGAAGAAGCAATGAAAATTTCTGAAAATGATGATGGAAATCACGGCTTTGTCAAAGATGACAAATCATCTAATTTAAAACCCTTCCCAGAATTTCAATCCATTATAAACGATTCCGGTAAATACATTTTATAAGAATAATTGTAAATATTTAGTTTATATATAATATTTTTAATATTTTCTGTCTAGATAATAAAGAACTTGAGAAAGCAAATAAGAAATCCTTGTCTGAGTTGGAAGACATTCAGGATAAAGGTAATAATTTTAATAGTACATTTCGATACTAGTATGCAAAAGTGATTTTAACTTTACAAAGATAGATTTTGCATACACTTTTTATTTGAGCGTACACAAAATTGAGCTTTGAGCTTGGAGTATCAAAATGGAATATTACGCACCTAGGGAGCAAAAGTAAAGAATGCGCTTCACGTCAATTATAATATTATAAACCAAAAGAACGATATTATAAACCCGACTAGAGCAAAGATATTCCCCTTGCTTCCACCGTAAATTATATTACATTTATACACTTATAAGTTAATTTAGTTTTAATATTTTTAATTTTTAATGTTTAGGTAAAAACAATCTTGAGAATAAAAAGTCATGTGTATTGGAAACAGTTCAGGATAAAGGTAATAATTCGACATATTGTTTTATTTCATTGACTAAAAGTTCACATAATAATATTCAATTTCTCTTAGCTAATGATGAACTTGATAATCAAGTTGAAGTTACTGAATGCTTGTCTAATAAAGGTAAATATTACAAAGGTTTCAAGTATTGTTTTTATATTTTTAATATATTCTAATCCAATTTTACCTGTTTTAATGATGAAATATTACTTGATGCAGAAGTAGAAATAGCTGAGGTATTAATTACAAATGAAGACAATGAAAACGAGTCTATTAAAACGAATATAAGCCGAAATAGTCCAAAGTTACTCAGTTCAGAAATACAATCAGGTATAATTTTTTCGACGATCATATTTTATGTCAACAAAAAAATGACTTTGAAATAATTTTATCGTTTTATTTGCAGAAAATACAGATTGTAACAGTGAAACCCAAAATAAAGAATTTTTGTTTGAATCCGAAATTGTCAAAAGCAAAGGTATGAAATTGAAAATTTTTGTTTTATATAAAATTATTTGAATTTACTTTGATAAAAAAGATATATTTTAATTATTATTTCAACTTAGATGCAGCAGAAATGAATATTACAGACAATCATGCCATGATAAATGATAGTGGAACGGAAGAAAATGAAAGTGAATCTGTTAGTTCAAAGCTAATTGAAGGTAAAGAATAAATAGTTATAAGTGATGTATACAATATTACTTGAGAAATAATATCCTTACTATTTATTTTATCTAGATAATAATAGTGAAGGGCTAAATAATGATTTGTCAAAGAAAAATTGCTTATCCAAAAAAATTGAGGATAATGAAAATATAGGTAAATATCTTAAAAAATAAATTTGTTAAATAGTTTGAATCATTAATTATTTATTTATATTTTTTTAATGTTTTCAAACATCATACTTATATTCTACTGTACTTACGAAATATATCAATAAGTAATTAGTTTTTGTTAGTTGATAAAGAAAATTACCGTTAATAAATAATAGTACATTATGCACCAAGGGAGTAAAGTCGTATATTATTCCCGAGGGTGTTTTGCTGCCCGAGCGAA